>JARQOC010000003.1:210365620-210632283 GCA_033576535.1 Allobates femoralis
GCAGAGGCGAGTGTGTACGAGGTGTATGGCAATTAGGTGAAGTTTGTGTGGGGTCAGGAGGGATTTACAGTGTGATTGTAGCAGAGGCGAGTGTGTACTAGGTGTATGGCAATTAGGTGAAGTTTGTGTGGGGTCAGGAGGGATTTACAGTGTGAATGTAGCAGAGGCAAGTGTGTACGAGGTGTATGGAGCGGAGCCGCGTGCGTACGAGGTGTATGGAGCAGAGCCGCATGCGTACGAGGTGTATGGAGCAGAGCCGCGTGCGTACGAGGTGTATGGAGCAGACCCGCGTGCGTACGAGGTGTATGGAGCAGAGCTGAGTGCGTACGAGGTGTATGGAGCAGAGCCGCGTGCGTACGAGTTGTATGGAGCAGAGCCGCATGCGTACGAGGTGTATGGAGCAGAGCCGCGTGCGTACGAGGTGTATGGAGCAGAGCCACGTGCGTACGAGGTGTATGGAACAGAGCCGCGTACGAGGTGTACGGAGTAGAGCCGCGTGGGTACGAGGTGTATGGAGCAGAGCCGCGTGCGTACGAGGTGTACGGAGCAGAGCCGTGTGCGTACGAGGTGTACGGAGCAGAGCCGCGTGCGTACGAGGTGTACGGAGCAGAGCCGCGTGGGTACGAGGTGTACGGAGCAGAGCCGCGTGTGTGCGAGGTGTATGGAGCAGAGCCGCGTGTGTACGAGGTATGTGTACCAGTGGTAGCCCCCCGCGGATTCCGCTCCTATAGTCTCAGCCACCTTTGCAAGCAGCATTCTTCTCCATAGTCTCTTCTGCCGCTGTCTGCATTCTGCAGCTCAGCATGGAGGGGCACGATGTTGTCATGACTGTGCTGATATGTGCAGAGCGACTGGAGGAGAGCAGAGCAGCGAGAAGAAAGGTGAGGAGAAAGAGAGATCCAGACGGCCAGACACTCCGCTAAGCTGCGGTGACACCCATATGGCAGTGCGGCTCCATTGAGCCGCTTGCATTATTTGTGCGCTTGAAGATGCTTGTGTATATACCAAGCATCCTCAGACGCACAAAAATGCAACATTTTGCATTTGAAGGGTATTTTTAAAAAGCGCAAGGGAATGCAAACGCATTTTAGCCCGCTCCTAACAACATGTAATATACTCACTGTCAGAAACAGCTCTTGCTGGTTTCAGCAGTCACTGTTCCTGTAAGGCTGCCTTCACATAGGCGTGTTTTTTTAAATGTGGCAGTTGCGGTTAAAAGAAAACCCGCATCTGCCGTATTTTCTGCCTAGCGGCTGCACTTGCTTCACATTTGCGGCAAGCCCCATGCATTGTCTATGGGGCTTGCGGTAAGTGTGCGGCTATATATATATATATATATATATATAATTATAGTCCGCGATATGTACTAAAGGGGGCCCACTGAGACTTTTTCGCTCGGGGCCCACAGAAACCTGGAGCCGGCCCTGGTTATAGGTGTTGGATCTCCCTGGATTCGTTTCTGTCCGGTTTGGTCTGTATTTTTTCACCGGAACCCAAAATCAGACCAGTCTCCGATTTTGGGCCCGGAAGAAACAGGGCAGAAACAAATCCGGGAGTGAACTGGCAGAATCGGATGGCCATTTACATGGGAGGCAGAAATGGATCCTGTTCTGTCCTTTTAAAAACGGACAGAACATGATCCCAAAAAACATGGTGTGAAGCCAGCCTTACATTTCAATCCCTCACAAACTATTCAAAGAAAAATTGGCATTGTTTTAGCCCGTGTGAAAAGTTAAGAATCCATCAAAGAAGGCACATGCAGTCATAAATCTGTCACAACAGAAAACAAGATTTAACGGAGAATTACTAAAAATGTCACTATTTTGATATACGTGATGCCACTGTGAATGTCCAGTTTATTGTCGGATGCCATGAACAAAATAACTGGTTGTTGATGTGCTACAACCCACAAAGGAAACTCACAACCCTTCTGCATTTTGTCAGGTAAGATATTGAATGGGACCAAACACTTGGATAATGTATACTTAGTTTTTTAGTTTACATTTGTATGATTCAAGCATGTATGTGTTTGTTGCATAGCTGCAGGAGAAAAATCTATAACCCTACTGATTACATTTCTTGCAACATATAATTGTGATTGCCGGACCTGAAAAGATTGGAAGAACTTTACTCTGGTGTTCCTGCCACAGTGGCGGACATTGTGCCAAGAGGGCCCTGGTGCAGCATTTGATGGTGAGGAGCGGGGGGAAAAGAATGCTTGTGGATGTTGCCAAGGAGCGGGGGGGGCGGTGCTAACAGATGACAGTGAGGATCGTGGGGTACTATAGGTGCTGCGGCTCCCACCTGCGCGCGGCCGCGCACTCCTGGGAGCCGGGGAGGCAGAGGAGAGGAGGGGCGGGATCAGCCAAGGGAAGCAGGAAGCTTCCCTCAGTTAACCCCCTCTCCTCTGACACAGGGTCATGGGGGTCGGCTGGGGGCCTTCCTGCAGGCTTGAGGGGCCCCCTAGCCGGTCGGGGCCCTGGTGCAGCTGAACCAGCTGCACCACGGTAGGTCCTCCCCTGTCCTGCCACTCATTCATCCTACTATGTAATTTACACAGTATAGTAAAACATTTTACACTTGATGGGTATTCTCAATATTTCATTGACTGTAGCATGGCAGACATTTTGACATGATTCAATTGACCAGATCTTGCAGGATCACCAATGGATATGATATAGTGAATTAAGACTATTTTTAAACAGATTCAATTAAGCATTACTCTAACTTATAAGAACATTTTCAAAAATATTATTTACGAATAATGATTTAAACTTAAAGTTTCCCATTTCATTGCATTTGGGCTTTTCTTGTGACTCCTGACATTCTTTACTATCATATATTTGATCTTGACCTGTTCTACTTCTAATAAAATAAGTGCTAATGAAATTTCTAGCTATATGGGCACTTTTGTTAGAACCAAAGCCTCATAATAATTTCCCTTGAGTTAGTATCAAATCAAAGCACAGAGATTTATGAAAGCCTTACCCTATAGTACAAGATATAGAAATAATATATATAAAAAAGAAAAGAATGAATGACATTTAGCTGTAGGTCTATACAACTCCACTTTTTAATAAAATGAATCTGTATTAAACCTTACTGTGGAATCCCAGATGTGTTAGACATGGTTCATAGATCAATCAGCTTTAAGACTTATGCTCAAAATCTTTCATACAATTCAAATAATATTACCATCAATGTTACCGTATATTACATTATTTCGTCACACAAACTTTAAAACTACAGTATTTGATTGGACACAATATTGGAATAAAGCAATATATGAAGCATAAGAACATTGATTGAGAAAAAATGGTAACATTTAAAGTTAAAACAAAAAATGTATCAGGTATAATCGCAACGTTTACTGTGAGTCAGATATTAGTGGAATGGATTAATTCCTTAAGATTGGAAAAAAAATGACAAGGATTCTGTTATTTCGTAAGGCAAAAAATTGATATTGTGCATTTGTTTTTCAATCTAGAATTTGTATAAGAGAAAGCGCTCAACAGAAACATGACAGTTCTCAGTTCACAGGGGGTGATAACCTCTAAAATGGCAAGGCATACAGAGTAGTACAAATAAAGAGCTATATCATCTATACAAAGATATAGATGGGTAAAAACTATGTATAAGCACATATGTGAGTTTTAAAACTTAACATTTAATAACATTATTAAAATTCAATCACACTCATGTATATGTGGCGCCCCTGCTGTCTGGTCCCCACAGAGGAACTGCCACTAAGCCATAGGTGTGGTATCTCACTCCCAGGTAAGGAGGGGACACAAACCCGAGACACATGAACACCTGCATCCAACACCAATTCTAGCCCCAGGCCTGAGATCTTGGGGGATCTTAATGAGGAAGGGCCCTATCTTCTCGCTGGGAAAGGGAGTAGGCAGAGGGGGCGGGAAGAGAACAGTTCAGAGAGAGAGAGAGGAGGAGGTAGACAGCGGAGTGGAGGAGTAGAGAGAGGGAGTCCTAGGGGACACACGAGTGTAAGATCCACCCGTGGGGCCCTGGATCCAGACCTGACATGAGTCCTGGAGGGAAGGGTTTCAAGAGGGGATTGGTGGGAATCCTGCAAGGTTCCACCAGGAAACCGGAGGCCGCTGCATCTGCATGGGCAGTGGCTACTGACTGTTACCCCTCGGGGGTCTGCTGCCCGTGCCCGCGGCCTGCTGCCCTTATACCCTCTGCTTGAGCAACATTGCTCCTCTCACTTCTGGTACCACTGCTTATACACATGAAACTGTCTCCTACTCAGTTTCTGCTGGAGAGACTGCAGGGATCTGGCTCCTCCCTCCAGCCAATCACCGAGTCTCTGTGTCCTGCCAATCAGGACTGCCCTGTTCTAATTTAAACCTCCTGTTTTCAATCAGTCGGGGCCAGGGCAATCTTCTCCTTAGTGAAGCTGCCACTACTGGTCTGTCAGGTCGCTCTCCGTTTGGTCTGTTACCTGATCTTTCTGTGTTACCTCCTCCAGATCTCGTTCCTGCCGGTTCCTGGCTGATCACCGTGTTCCTGGATGGTCTCCTGATTCCCTCCAAGCTGATCGCTGGTTCTCGCCCAGCTCCGGATCCCCCGTGGTCCTGGATTCTCCGTGTTCCTGGATCTCCCTGTGTTCCTGGATCTCTCCGTGTTCCTGGATCTCTCCGTGTTCCTGGATCTCTCCGTGTTCCTGGATCTCTCCTGTGTTCCTGGTTCCCCGTGTTCCTGGTGCTCTGTATTCACGGTTCTCGTTTCGTATTGTATTTCCGGGTGCTGTTTCATTACCACGTCGCCTGGGGTCGGTTGAACACTTGTGTCCGTAGCATTGGTCCCTTCGAGGCTGATCCCGGCGGTATCCCTGTATAGGGGTCAAGCGCTCCGGGGTCTCCCTCGCTGGGCTCCCGGTGTTGCGACCTTGTGGCCCTCTCCAGGGGCGTGTGGTTCTGTGTTAGTTCTGTTTAATAAACCCGTTGACTCTACGGTACGTGTCCGCCTCTCTTTCACCCGGTATCAGCATCCGCTTTACGCGGTCCAGTGGGTCCACGTGTGAGTCCGTCAGTAGGACGTGACACTGACCATGCACACTCGCTGAAACAGTGGCTAGACCTAGGGCCAGGAGACGGGTCACCCGTAGTCCGACAAGGCCCACAGCCACCTGCTTGGGACACTGTGCATGAAGACACAGGGCAGGAGAGGCAAGTAGCCAGCATGGGAGAGTCAACAAGGAGAGGCTTACAACATGGTGTCTTGGAGGAGTGGAAAAAGCTGCCTGAGAGTTGGCTGGTTCTCAGACCCTGAAGACACGGTGTCCCTGCTGGGCTGGAGTGCTGCACTGAATTGTGAGTAAACGCTTGAGAACTGCAACCCTAATGTCCTCCAGTTATTCCCTGTGTCCTCCTGCACCATTGCACAGAAACCATCACCATCCCAATAGACTTCTCACTAATCTTGGGGCCCCGCTCCACCTGTGGGGAGCAAACAAATCCAAGCTGCCATTCCATCCACCCCAGAGATCCACAACAGCAGTGCTGGTCACCTATGACCAGGTTCCACAGGTGGCATCATGACATACTTCTAATTTCCCTGTAAATACCCCCTTTACTGCATGGCCAGGGCCACGGAGCCGGGTCACAGTCACCGTGACCTCCCCAAGACAGATGACCGGCCTGGCTACCGAGTACACCCTGGGCCTTACAGTCCGTTGCATATAATATCTACCACAGCTAAACGGGTGAAAAACACTCGTATAAAATTCTGTATTGGTGAATTTTGTATACAGCTGTTGGGGGGTACCAACACCCAAAAAAAAATTCACAATGGTCAGATATAATCAGTTAGGAAATTACCGAAAAAAATGTAGGCAACACTCCAAATAGGAAGTTAGTTACAGACCTTTATTTGTCTTCAAAAGTGGCAACGTTTCAATCCTTACTAGATCTTTGTGAAGCCGTTAGGAAATTAGGTATCAAGGTATACCATACTAAATAAATAAATCACATGCTCAATATATAGATATTTAGACAGTGTTCCAACAGCAATAATCAATATTCACTATCAAGTAGCTAAATCGACAGTCATCAAACAGCTACACCAATACCAATACCTACTATGAAGTTGACAGAGGACAAATATGAAATAGCATAGCCCAAGAGTTTAAGGGCAGTGTGAATAAATTTGGTAAATGCAAATTGAAAAAAGGACAGAAAAATCCAAATTGAATCAATATTTGATGTGTCCACCCTTTGCCTTCTTAACAATATCAAATAATCAATTTCTCTATATACACTAAGGCTAGGGTCACACTAGAGTTAGGTTTCCGTTAGGGGGTCCGTTAAAAAGACAAAATATGGCAGCATTAATGCACCGTAACCGTAATGGATCAATGCGTTAACGCTGCCAATATAATCCTATGGGTGACGGACCCCCAAACGCTGTCAAATGCCAGCATCTAAGTGCCGACATTTGATAGCACTCGAGGGTCCGTCACCCATAGGATTACATTGGCAGTGTTACTGCATTGATCAGTTATGGTTACGGTGCAATAATGCTGCCAGATTCTATCTTTTTAACGCACCCCCTGAATGGAATTCTAAAGCTAGTGTGACCCTAGCCTTACACACAGCATTTGTAGCTCCAAAGGGAGGTTATTCCAAACATTTTGGAGAAATAATCAGAGATCCTCTGTGAATGTAGGCTTGCACAAATATTTCAGCCGATTTCATATAATCCCAGCAAGACTCAAGGATGTTGAGATCAGAGCTCTGTGAAGCCATATCCCCACTTCCTGGACTACTTGTGCTTCCTTATGCTGAATGTTACGTACACACTTAGCACATGACGTAGGATGTGCCAAGTGTTCAAGTATCTCCATTCACTCAATTCAGCATTCAACCTCTGCTAAAGGCTAGAAATGGGGCATAAACCACACTCCATCACAAGCCACACACCCCAGTTACACAAGACACTGCCACCATTCAATCACATGGGTGATGAATCCCCGAAATATACTACTGTTTGACAATCAAATGTATCACACACTCTATGAAAGGCTATGGATTCTTTTGAACATACTAGGATAAAAATTATGAAAGTTTTAAGCTTTAATACAAAAATGACAGTGATTACGATAAAAGATAAAAAAAAAATGACACATATGTAGAACAGTTATAAAATCAAATGGGAGAAAATATCAGAAATACCCAAACTTTCCAGTCTAAAGAAGTCTTCTGTTTTCTTTAGGGAAAAATAAATATTATATGGATCACATCATCTTTGGCTGACCCCAACATGTTAACAGCTTTTGTGTGTCACTCAGCTTTTGATATGTTTAACCCTGGACTTGTGTTTCCAGGATGGCCTAGATTATAATATTCCAATCTAATGTCTGTGACTGGACAGTGGGATAATTTGGACGTGAGTACTGTGCTGTATTATACACTATAATAGGGGTTTCTTACTCGCTTGCTGGTCTTCAAGGTAAAAAAAGGAAGCAATTCTCCATTTAAAGTTCATGAGGTTTATTCATATATCCCCATCATCCTCTTGCTGCCCCATCATCCTATTGCAGCCCCCATCATTTCTTTGCAGCCCCCAATATCCCCATCATCCCCTTGCAGCCCCAATCATCCCCCTGCAGCCCCAATATCCCTATCATCCCCTTGTAGCCCCTAATATCTTCATCATCCCCCTGCAGCCTCCATCATCCCCTGCAGCCCCCATCATCCCCATGCAGCTCCCAATTTTCCCAGCTATACCATCCAATATCCCCATCATCCCCCTACAGCCCCCATCATCCCCCTGCAGTCCCAAATATTCCCATCATCCCCCTGCAGCCACTGTCAACTCCATACAGCCCTTAATATTCCCATAATTCCCCTGCAGCCCCCATCATCTTCTGAAGTCCCTATCATCCCCATCATCCCCTTGTAGCCCCCAATATCTCCATTAACCCCTTGCAGTCCCCAATATCCACATCATACCCTGCAGCCCCAATCATCCCCCTGCAGCCCGCAAAATCCCCATCATCCCCCTGCAGCCCCCAACATCCCCCTGCAGTCCCAAATATTCCCATCATCTCCCTGCAGCCACTGTCAACTCCATACAGCCCTTAATATTCCCATCATTCCCCTGCAGCCCCCATCATCCTCTGAAGTCCCTATCATCCCCATCATCCCCTTGTAGCCCCCAATATCTCCATTAACCCCTTGAAGCCCCAATATCCCTATCATCCGCCGCAACCTCCACCCTCCCCCTGCATCCCCGAATATCCCCATCATCCCCCTGCAGCCCCTGTCATCTCCATACAGCCCTTAATATTCCCATCATCCCTCTGCAGCTCCTATCATCCCCCATCATCCTGTGAAGTCCCCATCATCCCCATCATCCCCTTGTAGCCCCAATATCTCCATTAACCCCTTGCAGCCCCCTATATCTCCATCATCCCCTGCAGCCCCCATCATCCCCCTGCAGCCCCCAATATCCCCATCATCCTCCTGCAGACCCCATCATCCCCCTACAGCCCCCAATATCCCCATCATCCCCTTGCAGCCCCAATCATCCCCCTGCAGCCCCCATCATCCCCATGCAGCTCCCAATTTTCCCAGCAATACCATCCAATTTCCCCATCATCCCCCTACAGCCCCCATCATCCCCCTGCAGTCCCAAATATTCCCATCATCCCCCTGCAGCCACTGTCAACTCCATACAGCCCTTAATATTCCCATAATTCCCCTGCAGCCCCCATCATCTTCTGAAGTCCCTATCATCCCCATCATCCCCTTGTAGCCCCCAATATCTCCATTAACCCCTTGCAGTCCCCAATATCCACATCATACCCTGCAGCCCCAATCATCCCCCTGCAGCCCGCAAAATCCCCATCATCCCCCTGCAGCCCCCAACATCCCCCTGCAGTCCCAAATATTCCCATCATCTCC
Organism: Allobates femoralis; assembly: GCA_033576535.1. Classification (NCBI taxonomy): domain Eukaryota; kingdom Metazoa; phylum Chordata; class Amphibia; order Anura; family Aromobatidae; genus Allobates; species Allobates femoralis. Next base: position 210,374,551 of record JARQOC010000003.1, read on the forward strand.
CTGCAGCCACTGTCAACTCCATACAGCCCTTAATATTCCCATCATTCCCTGCAGCCCCCATCATCCTCTGAAGTCCCTATCATCCCCATCATCCCCTTGTAGCCCCCAATATCTCCATTAACCCCTTGAAGCCCCAATATCCCTATCATCCGCCGCAACCTCCACCCTCCCCCTGCAGCCCCGAATATCCCCATCATCCCCCTGCAGCCCCTGTCATCTCCATACAGCCCTTAATATTCCCATCATCCCTCTGCAGCTCCTATCATCCCCCATCATCCTGTGAAGTCCCCATCATCCCCATCATCCCCTTGTAGCCCCCAATATCTCCATTAACCCCTTGCAGCCCCCTATATCTCCATCATCCCCTGCAGCCCCCATCATCCCCCTGCAGCCCCCAATATCCCCATCATCCTCCTGCAGACCCCATCATCCCCCTGCAGCCCCCAATATCCCCATCATCCCCCTGCAGGCCCCATCATCCCCCATCATCCTCTGAAACCCCCATTATCCCCATCATTCCCTTGCAGCCCCCAATATCCCCATTATCCCCTTCCACCCCCCAATATCTTCATCATCCCCCTGCAGTATCCATCATCCCCATGCAGCCTCCAATATCCCTATCATCCCCATGCAGTCCCCAATATCCCCATCATTCCCATGCAGCCCCATGATTCCCCTGCAGCCCACATCATCCACTTGCTGCCCCCAATATCACTTAAATCCCAATACAGCCCCCAATATCCCCATCATCCCCATGCAGCCCCCAATATCTTCATCCTCCCCCTGCAGCCCGCATCATATCCTGCAGCCTCCATCATCCCCTTGCTGCCCCCAATATCCCTATCATTCCCATACAGACCCCAATATCCCCATCATCCCACTGCAGCGCGAATCGTCCCCTTGCAGTTCCCAATATCCCCATCATGCCCCTGAAGCCCCCAATATCCCAATCATCCCACTGCAGCCCCATCATCCACCTTCAAAAAAAAAACAACACATGCACACACACACATCTACCCCTTTTATCACCGGTCCACTGCTGTATGTATTATGAGGTCCACTCTGAGCTCTCTGACTCAGCAGCCCATGTATGGGAAGCCATCTGGCAATCAGGGGCAAGCATGTAATGTCATGCGCCGACGTTAGCTGCTGACTTCTTATTAGCCATTGGCTGCCGGCCTCTGATTGGCCAGTGTCTTCTTGTAAATCTACGGCCATGAGTCAGAGAGATCAGAGTGGTGTTGTAATGCATGCAGAGGTAGACCGGTAATACACAGAGACATACAGCTACATGCCCTGGTGTTCTGTTTACCAGACAATCCAGCAAAACCTTTACTAGTTCTTATTTGCGAAGGCTGTCCTATTTTCAGGGAAACCTTGTACTCTGCTACTGGATAGGCTTGGTGGGTCGCAGGGGCTACTATTGCCGGGACATTCTCCACCACCACCTGCCCCCGCACACTCCATCATGCTCACTGATCATCATGCCCACTGCTGGACAAGAAGATGGAGGAACTAGGGGATGACCACACCCTATAGGCCAGAGAGGAGCAACTTGTGGCACACCGACATGCCCATTTCAATAACGGTGCAAACCTGGTGGCAGCCCTACACCAAGGAAAAGTCGACATGTACCTTGCATGGCTCACATCCTCAACCTGGTTGTTCATCAAATTCTATGCCACTATCTCAGTCTAGATAAACTGCAGCAGAAGGCAAGGTCACTGTGTGCTCTCTTCTGCCATTCGCACCTCGCAGCTCATCGACTTGCATCAATACAGAGGTCTTTTGGACAACCGGTTAACTAGTTTTTGTGCGATGTGCTGACATGGTGGAATTCCAGCCTAAACATGTTGCATCGACTGTGGCCAGTGACGAGTGCTGGGTCAGAACAGAATGTAATATTCTTTCTTTCATTTTCTATTGATTTTTGCATCTTTTTCTCCTTCTACATCTTTATATCTCACTTTCTGTCTCTCTACATCTTTTTCTATATACCGTATATACTCGTGTATAAGCCGACCCGTGTATAAGCCGACCCCCCTACTTTTGCCCCAAAAATCTGGAAAAACCTATTGACTCGTGTATAAGCCGAGGGTGGACCCCAGCACAGGTATACAGACCCCAGCAGTGTGGTATACAGGCCTCCCCAGTGGTAGTATACAGCAGCCCCAGTGGTAGTATACAGATTCCCCAGCAGCCCCAGTGGTAGTATACAGATTCCCCAGCAGCCCCAGTGGTAGTATACAGGAGCCCCAGCAGCCCCAGTGGTAGTATACAGGAGCCCCAGCAGCCCCAGTGGTAGTATACAGGAGCCCCAGCAGCCCCAGTGGTAGTATACAGGAGCCCCAGCAGCCCCAGTGGTAGTATACAGGAGCCCCAGTGGTAGTATACAGATTCCCCAGCAGCCCCAGTGGTAGTATACAGATTCCCCAGCAGCCCCAGTGGTAGTATACAGGAACCCCAGCAGCCCCAGTGGTAGTATACAGGAGCCCCAGCAGCCCCAGTGGTAGTATACAGGAGCCCCAGCAGCCCCAGTGGTAGTATACAGGAGCCCCAGTGGTAGTATACAGATTCCCCAGCAGCCCCAGTGGTAGTATACAGGAGCCCCAGCAGCCCCAGTGGTAGTATACAGGAGCCCCAGCAGCCCCAGTGGTAGTATACAGCAGCCCCAGTGGTATACAGCAGGCCCCCAGGGGTACATATAGCAGCCCCCAGGGGGTACCCAGCAGCCCCCTGGGGGTACCCAGCAGCCCCCTGGGGGTACCAACAGCCCCCTGGGGGTACCAACAGCCCCCTGGGGGTACCAGCAGCCCCCTGGGGGTACCAACAGCCCCAGGGGGTACCAACAGCCCCCTGGGGGTACCAACAGCCCCCAGGGGGTACCAGCAGCCCCCAGGGGGTACCAACAGCCCCCTGGGGGTACCAACAGCCCCCAGGGGGTACCAACAGCCCCCTGGGGGTACCAATAGCCCCCAGGGGGTACCAACAGCCCCCTGGGGGTACCAACAGCCCCCAGGGGGTCCCCAGCAGGTGCCCCAGCAGCCCCCAGGGGGTACCCAGCAGCCCCCTGGGGGTCCCCAGCAGCCCCTGGGGGTACACAGCGGCCTTCGCCCCCCCTTGCAAGGGCCCCCCCCCCGCTTCTCTTACCATTCCGGACTTCTGATCCGCGCCGCTCCTCGCTCCTCCGCGCTGCTCCGTCCGTCTTCTACATCCGGGATCCCCGGCCGCGCGCTGACGTCACATGCCTGCGACGGCCGGAGATCCGAGATGTAGAAGACGGACGGAGCAGCGAGGAGGAGCGAGGAGCGGCGCGGATCAGAAGTCCGGAATGGTAATATAACCATCGGGGGGGGGGCCCTTACAAGGGGGGGCAGGTGCCAGCACTTGGGGGGGGATTTAATTAGTTATGCACTGCTTTCCCCTGCCGGTGATAGACAGGGGAAAGCAGTGCATATTTAATGAGCGGCCCCACGCGACGGGGCCGCTCATACAGCAGCCCCCCCCCCGCCTCCTGAAGCCTCCACAGCCCCCGGACACAGCCCCAGACACAGCCCCCCCCGTATTGACTCGTGTATAAGCCGAGGGGGAGACTTTTCAGCCCAAATTTTGGGCTGAAAAACTCGGCTTATACACGAGTATATACGGTATGTGTTGCTTGCTTTTTTTTCTTTCTTTCTTTCTCTTTCCTTCTTTCTTTATCTTATTCTATCTGTGTTGTTTGCCTTTAATTTCTTTCTATCTATGCTGCTTTCTTTCAATCTTTCTAGCTTCCATTTTTTTTTCTTTCTTTTTTTTCCTCATTCCTGCCCTCTCAATTTAATCTCCTTCCTTCCTTCCTTCCTTCCTTCCTTCCTTCCTTCCTTCCTTCCTTCCTTCCTTCCTTCCTTCCTTCCTTCCTTCCTTCCTTCCTTCCTTCCTTCCTTCCTTCCTTCCTTCCTTCCTGCCTTCCTTCCTTCCTTCCTTCCTTCCTTCCTCTTGTTCAGTGTATTACTGCTCCCACCTGTTCAGTGAACCTAGTGTGCCAAACACATACAAATTGTCTGTCTATATTGACCTACTAGAGATATGTTATTCCTGTGAAACATATACTGCTTGCCTTGAATACGGCCTGTCACAATATTACCTCTGCTATGTCTAAATGAATGTAGAAATGTGCATAATGAACACCATGCCTATTTGAGTTTATCTTCCCTTGAGGTTTTATTTGAGGCAGAAAATCTGCATGAGCTTTTCAAAGATCTATTTCATAAATCAACATCAGTGTTTGAGTTTCTGCTTGGTGAATCTGAAAACAAATCTAAAATGACAAAAGTATGAAGAACAGCATAAATGTGAGAATAAATCGGCTAGGTAGAAGGCAGCCGTGTTCTGGGATTAGCCTAAAGAGAAAACTGAAAAAATAGATCAAACATTGCATAGCCTAGGAAAAAAAATTGCACTTTAATTTATTGAACATCATCTTAAGAAATGGCTTTGTTTTATAGAAGGCTGTGGTGGTTTACAATAGGCTATATATATATATATAACACATGAGATAGCAATAGTTGCTAATATTTTTTATCCTTAGAATTATGTGTTTTGCTTTCAAGAAATAAAAACAAAGACAGTTCTGAATTTTTAATAGTTGAACTATATAAATTATTTTCAAATGGAGACTTTAGTTGCAGAAGTAAAAGATAGTATTATTCCAAATAAATAGGGTACATGTATATTTTATACAACTTGAAACATGAGAAATTCATGGCTGTACGCTTTATCTTATATAGGTAACATTGGTTTTCATGTAGTCAACCTAGATAGGACTACATTTCTGATATCTAATACATAAAGCTGAATGTGTGTATGTATGTATATCCAGGATTGGTATCTACACCGTCGCAACTACAGCTACAAAAATTTGCACAGTCCCACTTCTGGACCCCGAGAGCGTCATAGGCTATGTTGTGAGGCGAAATTTTAACCCTGCGCGTTCCAGTTCACCAAACAATTTTGCCCCTATCTATATAATGGAGAAAAAGTGCATGGAAAAGTGTTGGAGGAAAATCGACAGCTGTCAGCTATAGAGACAAAATTTTGCACAGTCACACGTCTGGACCCCAGGAGCGTCATAGGCTATATTGTGAGGCGAAATTTTAACCCCGCGCATTCCAATTCACCAAACAATTTTGCCCCTATCTATATAGTGGGGAAAAAATTACAGTTACCAGATGACAGTTGTGAATGAGAGGGGCTTAATGATAGCACCAAAGACTAACAGCACATACCAGCATATAGTCACTAAGATTCACCACGCACGGGGACATGTATACACACCACACGCACACAAAGAGTAACAGCAAGTGTATAGTCGCTAAAGTGCAGCACCAACATTGGATACTCACCACGCACCCGAACACACACACCACAAAGAGACACACACAACACAGAGACACACACCTCCCCCAAGGGGACACACACACTCTATAGCGACACATCCACTCACCCCACAGGGACACACACACACCACAAAGAGACACACATAACACAGACACACACAACACACAGACCCCCCCACAGGGACACACACACATAGCCACCCTATAGGGACACATGCACTCACCCCACAGGGTCACACACACACCACAAAGAGACACACACAACACAGATACACACACACAACACACAGACCCCCCCCACAGGGACACACACACATACACTCCCTATAGGGACACATGCACTCACCCCACAGGGACACACACACCACAAAGAGACACACACAACAGAGACACACACCACACAGACCCCCCCACACAGGGACACACACATACACACCCTATAGGGGCACATGCACACACACCCACAGGGACACACCCACACCACAAAGAGACACACACAACACAGATACACACACACACCACACAGACCCCCCCCACAGGGACACACACACATACACTCCCTATAGGGACACACACACCACACAGACAAACACAGATGTGCACAAATCACCTCACACAACTCGCCTCATACGTGTGCTATCTTTATTTTCCAAACATAAACATCTGATTAAAAACAGCCAATGTGCAACACGTGCCATATAGGGAATTAAGGCAGATGTCAGTCACATGAGCTGTCTATTATGTGTATGTGTGAGGTAACATATACTGCCCGGCCAGGGGGAGGGTTTACTGTTGGCTGGAGATTTATTAGGCTGCCTATAGCAATCAATCACAGCTCAGCTTCTATTTTCCTACAGGTCATTAATATGACATATTCAAATTCTATTTTGTTATAGCTAACAGCAGTTATTTATTAACCCGGGCGTAGCCGGGTACTACAGCTAGTCTAATATATAAAGCTGAATGTGTGTATGTGTGTATGTGTGTATATCCGGGATTGGCATCTACACCGTCGCAACTATAGCCACAAAATTTTGCACAGTCACACGTCTCGACCCCGGGAGCGTCATAGGCTATGTTGTGAGGCGAAATTTTAACCCTGCGCGTTCCAGTTCAGCAAACCATTTTGCCCCTATCTACATAATGGGGAAAAAGTGCATGGAAAAATATTGGAGGAAAATCGACAGCTGTCAGCTATAGAGACAAAATTTTGCACAGTCACACGTCTGGACCCTGAGAGCGTCATAGGCTATGTTGTGAGGCGAAATTTTAACCCCGCGCGTTCCAGTTCACAAAACAATTTTGGCCCTATCTACATAATGGAGAAAAAGGGAAAGGAAACGTGTGTGAGGAAAATCGACAGCTGTCAGGTACAGCTACAAAATTTTGCTCAGTCGCACGTCTTGACCCCGGGAGCGTCATAGTCTATGTTGTGAGGCGAAATTTTAACCCTGCGCGTTCCAGTTCACCAAAAAAATTTTGCCCCTATCTACATAATGGGGACAAAGTGAATGGAAAAGAGTTGGAGGAAAATTGACAGATGTCAGCTATAGAGACAAAATTTTGCACAGTCCTACGTCTGGACCCCGGGAGCTTCACAGGCTATGTTGTGAGGCGACATTTTAATCCCGCGCATTCCAATTCACCAAACAATTTTGCCCCTATCTACATAATGGGGAAAAAGTGACAGTTATCAGTTGACAGTTGTGAATGAGAGGGGCTTAATGATAGCGCCAAAGACTAACAGCACATACCAGCATATAGTGACTAAGGTGGGGCCCCAACATGAGATATTCACCATGCACGGGGACATGTATACACAACACATGCACACAAAGAGTAACAGCAAGTGTATAGTCGCTAAGGTGCAGCCCCAACATTGGATACTCACCACGCACACGAACAAACACACACACACACACACCACAAAGAGACACACACACACCCCCAAGGGAACACACACAAAACTCTATAGCGACACATCCTCTCACCCCACAGGGACACACACACCACACAGACAGACACAGATATGCTCAAATCACCTCACGCAACTCGCTTCATACGTGTGCTATCTTTATTTTCCAAACATAAACATCTGATTAAAAACAGCCAATGTGCAACACATGTGCCATTTAGGGAATTAAGGCAGATGTCAGTCACATGAGCTGTCTATTATGTGTATGTGTGAGGTAACATATACTGCCCGGCCAGGGGGAGGGTTTACTGTTGGCTGGAGATTTATTAGGCTGCCTATAGCAATCAATCACAGCTCAGCTTCTATTTTCCTACAGGTCATTAATATGACATATTCAAATTCTATTTTGTTATAGCTAACAGCAGTTATTTATTAACCCGGGCGTAGCCGGGTACTACAGCTAGTATATATATATATATATATATATATATATATATATATATATATATATGTCATGCATGTCTATGTTATACAGCACTTTGAAGAAGTATTAATACCAAGATCCGGCTCCAGGTTTTTGTGGGCCCCGGGCAAAAGAGTCTCAATGGACCCCTTTAACACTCCGCCCATGCCCCTCCACAGCTGCTGTTGCACTTCCACACCTTAAGGCTGGGTTCACACATTGCATATTTTTGCACGCTTTTTTGCGCACGCTTTTCAAAATGCGCAATGTGCCTTTTGTCTGCCGGCAATGTGAATGTAAAATTCACTTTGCCATACAGACAGTGCGGAAAAATAGGCCACACTTTTATAGGAAAAAGCGCCGTAAAAAGAATGACCGTGTCAACTATTTACGCAGCAATGCCGGCGCTTTTTCCTATAAGGGCGGGCACTGCTGCATCAGACGTCACAGAGGGGAGGAAGAATCCTGGTTCCTCCCCCCCTGTGATATGTGTGATTGCCCCCATTAGATTTCGCAGTGTATTAATATACACTGCGAAATCAAAGTTAAATAAAGGCTGAGGCATGAAAAATAATAAAGAATGAATACTTACCCTCCGACGGGTGTTCGGGAGCCAGGAGCCGCCGCCGGAATTGACCTGCTAGGACCTGTCGTGATGTCAGAGTGACGTTCCAGGCGCTGATTGGCCATTAGCGGTCTTGTGATATGAGCGAGCGGCCAATCAGTGCCCGGATGTCACTCTGACATCACGACAAGACCTGTTGTTCTGGTACCTGCCTGCCTCACCACGCTGGATCGCACACACAGCCACCAGAGGGTAAGTATTTAATTCTTTTTTATTTTACATACATTTGCCTTTATTTTATTTTGATTTTGCAGTGTAAAAGCACCCACGTATTTTGTTGTGCTTTTTTGCGTGGCCAATAACGAGGCAAAAAACGCAACAAAATATGCTAATGTGTGAACGTAGCCTAAGCCATAGCCCAGGTTTAGACAGCAGAAAATAGGAAAAATATTCTTTCTATTACTTAAAGCTTCCCTGACGGTGTAAAAAGGAGAGTTCATTAACGTTAATTTTAATGTACTAGGGTTGAATACAGAGGCAACAAATCTATTAGTTAGTGTCTTTCAGAAAATTATATATTAGACACACAGAGCTCTGCTATATGCCTATATAGATATATGGCTCTGTTACATGCACATGTAGACATATACAGTTCTGCTACATGAACATATAGAAACACAGCTCTGCTACATGAATATATAGACACATACAGCTCTGCTACATGCTCATATATTTAAACACAGCTCTGCTACATGCTCATATAGACACACACAGCTCTGCTACATGAACATATAGACACATAACTCTGCTACATGCACACTACACACACAGCTCTCCTACATGCACACTACACACACATAAACACAGCTCTGCTATGTGCACACTCTACATGCATATCAAAGGCACAAACATCTCTGCTACGTGCACACACTATATACACATGCAGACACATTTTTGCTACATGAACATTACATGCACATACAGATACACACAGATCTGCTACAGGAACATATGGACACACACAGCTCTGCTACATGCGTACTACATACAGCTCTGCTACATGCACACTACATGCACAGCCAGACACACAACCTTGCTACATGAACATATAGACACACAGCTCTGCTACATGCACATACTACATGCATATAAAGGCACAATAAGCTCTGCTACATGCACACACTAATCTAAATGTGGTAAGAGACAAAAAAGTACAATAGGGTCTTATCTCAGTGACAAAGGGGCTATTGTCCAAATACTAGCTGCCACTGGATCCACACTTCCACGTGTTAAGTGGTATACAACTGAAATTCAAAGGACAAAGTGTATGGCGATCTGCGCTGCTGGAATGAAAAGACCGGACCACGGGCTGGTGCAACGATGCTCTTTTATTTTCCTTCCTCCTACGCGTTTTGCAGCCTGCTATGCTCCTTCCTTAGGGTTACCAGTATCATATATTACATACTGGTAACTCTGAGGAAGGAGCATAGCAGTGTCACGAGTGTGTCAGGAGACACTGATGAAACTGTAGAGGTCACTCGCAGAAGGCCCCATTGTTTGGCGAAATAGTCCACACCCTAAAGAAAAAATGTCTCTGTCGCTTTAAGAGGCATTTCCCTTTTAGTTAAAGAGTACCTGTCATCCCCCCATGCATGCTAATCTAATAGCACCACTGCATCTCTGCTGCATTCAGGCAAGGGGTCCCCCATCCCTTAAGCCCCCCTATACCCTGAGAAAATTGAATGTAAAAACTTACAATGTGGAGCCAAGGAGGTGGGATCTAGTGGCTGGAGCCACTTCTCTTCCACAGGGCAATTTCACGCCCCCTGGATATAATATCCTCCCTCCGCCACCTCCATCCTGCCAGTCATGTTCTCCCTCGCCTGCGTGCTTGATGTATGAGAAGCAGAACGCGGGTGGAGAGCGAGGGATCATTTTCATCTGTGCTGGCCGCCTGCCCTGCCTCCTGCCTGATGTTACCGCCTCTCCCCACCCTGCTCTATTGATAACATGGAGCAGGGCAGGGATAAGCGGTGACCCCATGCCTCTAGCCCTCCTGTAAGCTCTTAAAAAGACTTTATAAAGTGTACAGATAAGGAGTCCAGAGGGAGTTACTCATTAATGAGTCATTGCTGTTGCTGGTGTCCTCCCCGCCTCCAGCCCTCTCTGTGCCACCTCCGGCCCTCTCTTGTTCAGCCTCCTGTATGTGTCATCGCTGAGGGCTGGAGGTGATACAGAGAGGGCTGGAGGCGGGGAGGACACCAGCAACAGTGATGACTCACTACTGAGTAAGTCCCTCCAGACTCGTTATCTTTACACTTTTTAACAGCTTACAGGGAGGCTAGAAACATGGGGGACCCCATCCCTGAATGCAGCAGACACGCTGCATTCTGTGCTGCTTTCAGTTAGCATAGCACCAGGGGGTAATATGTCCTCTTTAAGAAGGCTAATGGATGTTTAGAAAACCTTAGAAAGCACTTGCACAAGTATATTAGCACATATAGTACATGCTATAAACACAGCCCAGCCTCAGCCCGAGCATATGCACTGGCAGTAGTAGGCCTAAATAGTACATGGCATATACACAGCACAGCCCAGCATATGCACTGGCAGTAGTAGGCCCATATGGTACATGGCATATACACAGCCCAGCCCAGCATATGCACAGGCAGTAGTAGGCCCATATAGTACATGCCATATACACAACCCAGCCCCAGCATATGCACAGGCAGTAGTAGGCCCATATAGTACACGCCATATACACAGCTCAGCCCCAGACCAGTCAGACTTATAAAGCCGGTGATAGTGAAAGTTTTTCAGCTTTGGCTTGCTTTGTCCCACACTGGCAGTCTCGGGCCTGCAGTTGAGACATGAGGAGTGAGGAGAGAGGAGAGAGAGAAGTCACCAACTGCTGACTGCTGCCTCCAGCTCCAGGCTTCAGGGACGGGTAATGGCCGCATTTCTGTTTTATAGGCGGAAGAGCAAAGTGTGCTCTCTCCACTCACAAAGAATGTGCTGTCATCATGCTGTCCGCTGTGCCACCCACTGGTGGTGAGTCACTCACTGACTGGCTCACTCTGATGACATGTAACTTGGCAGTCCGGCACCGCTCCCTGGTCCCCGCCATGCCTGGCGGGTGGCTGGTGGCGAAAGCCGCAAAATGATTAAAGCTGACCTGCAGCCAGAGGAGTGGACACTGTGGCCCCGCCCACTTTCCCACCGGGAAAGTTCCCACTACTACTGCCTGACAGAGTGGGCCTGCAGGTCCCCCTCCACTCTGTACCAATCTGTGTACTGCAATTTATATCTGTATTTTATATCTAACCCCTTCTCGTGTATAGCACCATGGAATTAATGATTGTCTATAAGTAATTAATAATAATGACTGAGTTATCATGCTGCCATGCATGCAAAAATACAGTTGTGGTCAAAAGTATTGACACCCCTGCAATTCTGTCAAATAGTACTCAGTTTCTTCCTGAAAATGATTGCAATCACAAATTCTTTGGTATTATTATCTTCATTTAATTTGTCTTCAATGAAAAAACACAAAAGAGAATGAAGCTAAAAGCAAAACATTGATCATTTCACACAAAACTCCAAAAATGGGCCAGACAAAAGTATTGGCACCCTCAGCCTAATACTTGGTTGCACAACCTTTAGCCAAAATAACTGCAATCAACCGCTTCCGTTAACCATCAATGAGTTTCTTACAGTGCTCTGCTGGAATTTTAGACCATTCTTCTTTGGCAAACTGCTCCAGGTCCCTGATATTTGAAGGAAGCCTTCTCCAAACTGCCATTTTTAGATCTCTCCACAGGTGTTCTATGGGATTCAGGTCTGGACTCATTGCTGGCCACCTTAGAAGTCTCCAGTGCTTTCTCTCAAACCGTTTTCTAGTGCTTTTTGAGTGTGTTTTGGGTCATTGTCCTGCTGGAAGACCCATGACCTCTGAGGGAGACCCAGCCTTCTCACACTGGGCCCTACATTATGCTGCAAAATTTGTTGGTAGTCTTCAGAATTCATAATGCCATGCACATGGTCAAGCAGTCCAGTGCCAGAGGCAGAAAAGCAACCCCAAAACATCAGGGAACCTCTGCTATATTTGACTGTAGGGACCGTGTTCTTTTCTTTGATTCTTTGAATGCCTCTTTTTTCTACTGTAAATTCTTTGTTGATGCCTTTGCCCAAAAAGCTCTACTTTTGTCTCATCTGACCAGAGAACATTCTTCCAAAATGTTTAGGCTTCCTCAGGTAAGTTTTGGCAAACTCCAGCAAACTCCAGCCTGGCTTTTGTATGTCTCGGGGTAAGAAGTGGGGTCTGCCTGGGTATCCTACCATACAGTCCATTTTCATTTAGATGCCGACAGATAGTACGGGTTGACACTGTTGTACCCTCAGACTGCAGGGCAGCTTGAACTTGTTTGGATCTTAGTCGAGGTTCTTTATCCACCATCCGCAGAATATTGCATTGAAATCTCTCATCAATTTTTCTTTTCCGTCCACATCTAGGGAGGTTAGCCACAGTGCCATGGGCTTTAAACTTCTTGATGACACTGCTCACGGTAGACACAGGAACATTCAGGTCTTTGGAGATGGACTTGTAGCCTTGAGATTGCTCATGCTTCCTCACAATTTGGTTTTCTCAAGTCTTCAGACAGTTTTTTGGTCTTCTTTCTTTTCTCCATGCTCAATGTAGTACACATAAGGACACGAGACATAGGTTGAGTCAACTTTAATCCATGTCAACTGGCTGCGAGTGTGATTTAGTTATTGCCAACACCTGTTAGGTGCCACAGGTAAGTTACAGGTGCTGTTAATTACACAAATTAGAGCAGCATCACATGATTTTTCTAACAGTGCCAATACTTTTGTCCACCCCCTTTTTTTATGTTTGGTGTGGAATTATATCCAATTTGGCTTTAGGACAATTCTTTTTGTGTTTTTTCATTGAAGACAAATTAAATGAAGATAATAATACCAAAGAATTTGTGATTGCAATCATTTTCAGGAAGAAACTGAGTATTATCTGACAGAATTGCAGGGGTGTCAATACTTTTGGCCACAACTGTAGATTCATATGCATTATACATACCAATAGTTTTAATAAATAAAATACAAGTTATACTGAATCCTTTCCAACAAACCTAAACATCACTCCACTCATTTTGCATACTATGCTTCCCACAAACTGAGACTGACATGTACAATATGATACAGTTAGGGCCAGAAATATTTGGACAGTGACACAAGTTTTGTTATTTTAGCCGTTCACAAAAACATGTTCAGAAATACAATTATATATATAATATGGGCTGAAAGTGCACACTCCCAGCTGCAATATGAGAGTTTCCACATCCAAATCGGAGAAAGGGTTTAGGAATCATAGCTCTGTAATGCATAGCCTCCTCTTTTTCAAGGGACCAAAAGTAATTGGACAATGGACTCTAAGGGCTGCAATTAACTCTGAAGGCGTCTCCCTCATTAACCTGTAATCAATGAAGTAGTTAAAAGGTCAGGGGTGGATTCCAGGTGTGTGGTTTTACATTTGGAAGCTATTGCTGTGACCAGACAACATGCGGTCAAAGGAACTCTCAATTGAGGTGAAGCAGAACATCCTGAGGCTGAAAAAAAAGAAAATATCCATCAGAGAGATAGAAGACATGCTTGGAGTAGCAAAATCAACAGATGGGTACATTCTGAGAAAAAAGGAATTGACTGGTGAGCTTGGGAACTCTAAAAGGCCTGGGCGTCCACAGATGACAACAGTGGTGGATGATCGCCGCATACTTTATTTGGTGAAGAAGAACCCGTTCACAACATCAACTGAAGTCCAGAACACTCTCAGTGAAGTAGGTGTATCTGTCTCTAAGTCAACAGTAAAGAGAAGACTCCATGACAGTAAATACAAAGGGTTCACATCTAGATGCAAACCATTCATCAATTCCAAAAATAGGCCAGAGTTAAATTTGCTGAAAAACACCTCAAGAAGCCAGCTCAGTTCTGGAAAAGTATTCTATGGACAGATGAGACAAAGATCAACCTGTACCAGAATGATGGGAAGAAAAAAGTTTGGAGAAGAAAGGGAACGGCACATGATCCAAGGCACACCACATCCTCTGTAAAACATGGTGGAGGCAACGTGATGGCATGGGCATGCATGGCTTTCAATGGCACTGGGTCACTTGTGTTTATTGATGACATAACAGCAGACAACAGTAGCCGGATGATTTCTGAAGTGTACCGGGATATACTTTCAGCCCAGATTCAGCCAAATGCTGCAAAGTTGATTGGACGGCGCTTCATAGTACAGATGGACAATGACCCAAGCATACAGCCAAAGCTACCCAGGAGTTCATGAGTGCAAAAAAGTGGAACATTCTGCAATGGCCAAGTCAATCGCCAGATCTTAACCCAATTGAGCATGCATTTCACTTGCTCAAATCCAGACTTAAGACGGAAAGACCCACAAACAAGCAAGACCTGAAGGCTGCGGCTGCAAAGGCCTGGCAAAGCATTAAGAAGGAGGAAACCCAGCGTTTGGTGATGTCCATGGGTTCCAGACTTAAGGCAGTGATTGCCTCCAAAGGATTCGCAACAAAATATTGAAAATAAAAATATTTTGCTTGGGTTATGTTTATTTGTCCAATTACTTTTGACCTCCTAAAATGTGGAGTGTTTGTAAAGAAATGTGTACAATTCCTACATTTTCTATCAGATATTTTTGTTCAACCCTTCAAATTAAACGTTACAATCTGCACTTGAATTCTGTTGTAGAGGTTTCATTTCAAATCCAATGTGGTGGCATGCAGAGCCCAACTCGCGAAAATTGTATCACTGTCCAAATATTTCTGGCCCTAACTGTATGTTCACTTTAAGTATATGAAATCTAGAGGAAAGATTGATAGCCCTTGTCCAGAATTTTACATTTATGTATTTAAGTTGGTAATGTAGATAATGTATTGAAAAAATTATCAAAATTATTGTAGCTGACACTTAAGCATAAAATGATTTTAGGAAGGTCAAAAGATATTTGCCAATAGTGTATGTCAGCGCTTTACTATTCGGTGTCACTTTATAGGTACTATTTCTTTCAAACAACCGCTGTGAAATAATCATCTGACCTGTGACTTTACACAGTGAAAAAAGGCCAATGTATTTGTTAATGTTGGATGGTCTTTTATTTTCCTAGCATGGTAAGAAGTCGTGCTGTGTCCCAATTATAGTGTCCAGGAAGCAATGTGGTTCTGGCTCACTTATTAAATGAGATATCTCCGGGTACAGAAGAAGGTTACTTTTCTTTTTTTTGCCATCATGGCGCATTCAAGCAGGCCATGAGAGTGCAGAATAAAATGAAGATCTCCTACAAAGAACAGCAGGTTGCTGAAAAGACATGTGCTTATTCTGAGCAATTTCAGACTTTTATGAGAAAAGACTATAGATGTAGCCATTTCTTTCTGTATGGCCCAAAGCAGCAGATAGATCTTGCCCCTTATAATTGGTTCAGAAGTTGTAAAATGCACTATATAAAATGGGTTAACTTTGCACTGTCGATGAATTCATAGTTCCTGATATATCTGCTTTCCCTAA
Source organism: Allobates femoralis (assembly GCA_033576535.1). Taxonomy (NCBI): domain Eukaryota; kingdom Metazoa; phylum Chordata; class Amphibia; order Anura; family Aromobatidae; genus Allobates; species Allobates femoralis. The sequence continues at coordinate 210,390,462 of JARQOC010000003.1, forward strand.
GATGTCAGATATCTAACTTTATATATATTTTATCCATCAATCCACCCAGTCATCCATCCATCCACCTATCAATCCATCCATCTATTCATCCATCCATCTATCCATCCATCCATCCATCCATCCATCTTGTTGATTGAGGATTAATAAAAGGGTAGACCATCTTTTTACAAAACAACGTCATAAACTTTGCATGTTTCCCATTGTTAAAGAAGCACTCCTATTTTATATTTTGTAATTATCATATTATACAGCACTGTGTACTTACAATTGCTCTTTGTGTCCTTAGACCCAGTTAATTTTTCTCTTTTACATTAGGTCTATGACATCATGTAATTAAAAATAGACTAGTTGATTCCTTCTAAGCTCTATGTAGGAGGTCGCTTTTCCCTGCATGAGCCACCCCCATTGCAATTTCAGATCTGGCTATTCCATCCTTCCCCCTGCCAGGAATTGTGATTATTCTTGAAGGGAAAAGACACTTCAAGATTCTACATGGAACTTAGAAGGATTAAGCCAATCTGTTTTTAATCACATGATGTCAAAGAGCTAATGGAAATCTGAGGAATTAACTATGTAGAAGAACAAAATGAGCAATTGTAAGTACACAGTGCTATTTTAATCATAATAAGATGATTGTAATAACTTAAAGGATAAAAATTATGATGAGAGATGCTTCATTAAGTCTGGAGCAAACTAACATTATAAGATCATCATGAACAAGAATTTGTCAGGTGAAACAGTCTTTTGTGACACAGAATAACACAGTGCCTACTTGGTTTATTGGGAGCCATAATACAAAGTGTAGGGCGTAACTTTAAAGAATATTTAATTTGAATAGGTCTGCGTCAGATCTACCCAACTTCACTCCTAGATAGGTGATGTAGCTCTTGGGCCAAGTAAAGGGATACAGGTTTTTCAATTTTGTTAGAGCTCTCTGGGGGACGTGAAAATCTAAGGCCTCTGATTTGGACATGTTCACTTTAAAGTTTGAGGAGCTGCCGTATTGTTCCATGACATATATTAGAGCTGGGAACCCCTTCAACGGATTAGTCATTAGGGCAAAGAGGTCATCAGCAAAAGCTGCAGTTTTAAAATGATTCTTGTTTATTTTGATGCCCTCCATGTCTTGGTTTTGTTGGATGGAGATTAAGAGGTGTTCCATCACCAGCACAAATGTGGCACCCCAAGGGTTTATGTGCCAAATAACAACACCAAGGGTTAATTCCTCGCACAACCCACAACACTACACTAGCGCCTCCAGGCCATAAGGGGGAGCTAAAGCTGCTTCCCTATATATTCTGGTGTGGAGAGGAAGTCGGCAGTTAGTCAGTTGTAGTTAGTTCAGTGCGGAGCAGCACTGAGGGAAGAAAGGACCTGGGTGTAAAAGAGCTGTGTTAGGCTCACCCCACGGTCAACTGTCCAGTTACAGGCCAAGCCAGGGTCTGAGAAAAAGGAGAAGCAGAGGAACACACCTGAGACACCGAGTTACCCTAAGCTCACCCAGGAGGAGCGCATAGATCGGACACCGGATCCAATGCTGTGCCTGACACAAACAACACAGTGAACACCGGATGAGTGAAGATCCCACATCTTCACTGTACCACTGCGAAGCAACACGGCGGGGTCAGGAACATAAAGATAAGACTCAAGTTGCCAACAAGTTGGTAACCGTGAGGGGGGACAGGGCCGGCAGCCTAGCTAAAGCGGCAGCAGGGCCACACACACGCAGCGCAGGAGTAGGAAGCCAAGGACCCGGACAGGGTGACAAGCAACCCGGCCCCGGTATAGACTTCATGGACAGTACTCTGCTGAATGTCATCTACAGTAAAGACTTGGAAAACTAGTAAACTCTGAGTCTGTGTAATCCTTGCACTTGACCCCTACTCTCCTTCACAAACTGTTTCACCATTACTGCCCTGGGGACCAGGCTCTACCCGTGGAGAGCCGTCACATCACAGGCTGCTATCCATCATCCCCGGAGATTCTGCAGCAGCGATGGTCACCCTGACCACACACCACGGGTGGCATCACGACTCTATCCCCTGTAAATAACCCCAACCTTTATTTGTGGGCTCGAGACACGGTCTGGACCAAGACCGCTGTGATAACCCCCGTGACACCCCGTCCCAGTGGGCTCCACACAAACAATAATGAAGACAGCGGGCTGCCTCGTCTGGTTCCGTTTTTGACGGTGAATGTGTCCGTCAGAGAATCATTGATTTTAATGCGTGCTGTGGGTTGATTATACATTGCCATAATGGCAATAACTGTTGAGGGTGGGAGTCCAAATGTTAAAAGCGTTTCCACTAAATAAATCGAGTCTACCCTGTCAAAATCGTTCTCCCCATGATCTCTGATCACTGAATGACTGAGCTGAGACCTATGGCATGGTAAACGGTGAGGTCACCCATTGACACCATTGTCATAGTAACTGCTAGCTAGCACTATTACTACTACCTTTGCTATTACTCTCTATTCATTAATTCTCTGTATTATTCTATGACAAAGCTGGGTGAGCCATGCCGGACTTTATGTGAGCACATATTGTGGGTGATGAAATCTTCTACAATGTGTGAAATGATACTGAGATTTTTTTTTAGCCAAATTGTTTGAATTCATCAGAACCTGCAAATTTCATGAAATGCAAGTTAAATTTGATTCTTAACAGATCAAATTGATTATATGTAATACATACAATTATATGCCGTGATAAAAAAAAAAATCTTTTTAGAGGGAGAAAGACATCAGCCATATGATAAATTATATAAAATAGAGAACATGGTTAGGCTGGAGAGACATCACTTGAATGATAAACCATATTAGGCTTCTCCTTTCTTGAGTGCAACACTTATTGTGATATGTAAGTTAAAGGGGAACTCCAGTGAGAGAAAACTTTTTAGTACAGTTCCTTCCCTGCTACATGATAAAGCAGAGTTGTACACTGTAGTTCGAGGATCTATAGATCTCTTATAAATCGATAAAATCACCCCTGCTCTTCAGCTCTGACCCCCACCTCATGAGACAGAGAATGTTCAGCCTGACAGTCTCATGCTGATGGTGAGAAGAGGAGATGTGTCAGAGGCGTGGACACTGCGAGCTGCAGGATAATCCTACATTCCAGCCCCTTCACATTTCTGTATAGGGAGGGGGCACAGCAGGGGGCATGGTTGCTGGCCCTTGCTCACACACACAATCCTGTCCCTGATATACCATCATATGTGACAGGGGGTCCAGCCTTGAAATAGAAATCATGTCACCAAGCAGATAGAAATACATGCTGTGCTCCTCTGTTGCATGATTATGCATAATGTGTGCTTTTACACTGAGGCTGAGAGCACAGGCAAAGCATTACATTGATCGATTCAGCTCTGCATGGTGTACCCTCCTCCATAGGAACGTTGTATCTTCCTTTCCCTCCAACGTTCAATGGATAATCATCATCACTCCTCACTGGAATGTAGGATGATCCTGCAGCTCCCAGGGTTCATGCCTCTGACACACCTCCTGTTCTCTGCTGCTGCATGAACCTCTTAGTTTTCTGTTCCATGATGAAGAGTGGAGATCAAAGGAGCAGGTATGATTTTATTGATTCATAAGAGATCTTTAGATCCTAGAACTACAGTGTAGAGCTCTGCCTCATCATGTAGAAGGGCAGGGACTGTACTAAAAAATGTTCTCGCCCCGGAGTTCCCCTTAAACTGTAATTCAGACACATTATGATGCTCAGAAGGTGTGAGGGGACAGCATTTGGATTTGGGAGCACAGATCTTGCTGAATTTCTTTCAGAGAGAAGCCTTTGTGCTTTTCCAGAGCCTTTGTGCTACCAGTAACATGGCAGCCCCCTATATTTTCATTTACAGATGACAGCCCTGAGTGGCGACTTTATTTTTTGTGGGTTGAGTTGAATGCTATTGGTGACAATTTAGAACACACAACACCATGGAACAGTTCACGCTTATCCTGTGTTCTATGCTGAGCACTTATGACCGGCCCCAGCGCCGTGGGGCACTCAAAACCGGGCTTTGGTGCTTCCAGGGGAGTCACAGGGGTCGAGACCTTGCTCTGTGACCCTCGGGATCAGTCATTAAAAGTTGAGGGGAAAAGGATTTAGGGGATAGGTGTCATGATGCCACCCATGGTAGCTGACTATTGAGGCCGATGCTGCCGGTGCTGCGGTGTGGGACTTCCGGGAACGATAGATGGGCAGCTATGGTGATATCGCTCCCCACAGGTCGAGCGGCTCCCTGGGGCAACTGGTAAAGTCTGTGGTGGTTGTAGGCCATTGAGGTGCCGGACCAAAGGTGATGAATATCGAACAGACATGCAGGGGTTGTTTCCTTTAACTTTACTGAAGCGGTAGAAGCCAGGGTACAGTCCACAGTTGTTGTTATGAATTTGGGTGGCCTGAAAGCAAGTTAAGGATCTCCTCACCCGGCGAGTTCTGAGGATTCCCTGCTACGCTCCTCTCTGCTGGTCCTGGCTGTCTGTATCTAAGCTGCGACACTTTTTTCCCACTGGACAATCTATCACCAGTATAGCAGGCAGCTCGAGCCATTCCCGTGGACCTCTCCACTGGCAACTATCCCTGAGCTCTTCACGCTGCTGTGCCTCCAAGTGCTTTGGTGGCTGAGAGACTTGGAATTTCCCGCCCTCTGATTTTGGCTGCTGGGCATAGAGCACCCTCTCAACCTTGGAATCTGGTGTCTAGTTCTGGCTTGCACTCTGGGGTGAACCGTTAAGAGACTCCTTTCCTCAGGCCTACTCCTCTCCTCAGACCCTCCTACAAGTCCCTCATGCTGACTAGTGAGTATCCTCGGACAAGCCTGACACTGCTCTCGTCCACGGGATGTCTTCCTCAGTCCTCTTAGGAACTGGACTGCCCAACCCCACCCCCAGACCAGAATTTATAGGGGAGCTCCTCTGAATTCGGGTTTCAGAGCTCCCCCTTTTGGTCTGGAGCAGGAGGTGTTGTGTGCTTACCTGGTGTGGATACCCTATCTTGCTTCCAGGCATGACCCTACCCCTGAGGGAGGCAAGGCCATTGTGGCAACCGGATGTAGAGAAAACTTTTTACAGCACGGAGCACTGGTTAAATCAATATTATTTTTTTGTTTTATTGGATATTTGCTGGCTTATCAGTTCGAGGTCACCTGTTTGTGTTAATTTGGAATGGGGAAGGGGTTTTAACAATGTGTTATCTTACTTGACCCCTTGACTCTAATGCAATCAGGCCTGGAGTAGGATTCATTGCCCTGCATCTGGTGAGTAGTAGTGTGTTTTTGTTCCTCTCTGCTGGTCAGAGACTTCAGTTAATTTATTTCACTCTTTGAATTAGATATACCTAATGGTTAAGGTAGGAGATGTGAGTATCTTTGTCAAACCAGTGGGCTGATACCAAGAAGAAGGTAGAAAATAAGAAGACATGTTTCAGAATTAGTTGGTACTGTGATGTTGTTGAGGCCAGTTCCTGAAGCACGTGGATGGACTACAGAGTCATGATATGTATCTGCCATGATATCTAACTTTCTTGCCGGTAGACACCAAGTACCACTCCAAGGCAATAACTGGACCCTCAGTTGCTGACATAAACAGCAGCACAGAGAACAGAGTCAGAGCCACAGCTACAGACTGGAGTCTGGACAGGCAGCAGACAAGAGAGATTTAGAGCCACAGCTGGATAAAGGAGGATGCTGAAGAAGCAACACAACCCGGCTCATTAGTAACCTTGCAAAAAGCACCAAGGGAGACTTAGATGTATTAGGTAGTAGGGTCTGTCTTCTCCTGCAGGGGGTTGAACTCAGCAAGAGCCTCACCAAATAAGTGGTACAATAGGAATGTCACTTTATTGTGATCTGAAGAAAACAGGTGGGCTAGCAGTTCAAAGTGCACTGTATACTGGTTAATGAACCCTCAGCATTGCTTTGGAACACTGTTGAATCTTGGTGTGTCAGACAGATGAGTTCCAGATACTGAAATAGCAGAAGCATTAAGATGGACATTCTCAGTCCATAGGTGGGTCAGGATTTGACTTTGCTGTTTCAATATGTTAGACGTATCACAGTATATGCTCACCGAAAAAGAGGTTTGTTGTAACCCTAAATTCAAATCAAAACAAGGGTATACTTTTATAATTCAACTTTTATTTCACTACTTAAACACTTAGACTGATATGTCCTAATATATGTACACACGTCAGCACATTTAGAGGGGGGAGGGGTATGTCAGTAGTCCTGTGCTCTTCCTATTATCCATCTGCCTGACAATGGAGACACCTAAAAAAATAAATGGTGTCCCCGTACCTCTACAGCTGACTCTAGAGTCCCTAATTTAGTATCCAGGACTCAGTCAGCAAAATCCACATCTATCCCACTAGTCTCTCAGTAACTATATATGTGCCACAAACATTTTTTGCTGCTTACCGGTCAATTACTTATACCCCAAAACGAGTGCACATGCAGTTCCAAAAAGAAGTTTGAGGTACAGCCAATAAATCAGTTCCTTTTGTTAGTTGTAGACTCAACATGGTCTTAATCAGAAACACAGCACACAAAGAGAGCTGATATGCAAATGGTATAACCAGTATTCTTTCAGCTAGATACAACAAGTCACAATGCACCTGTATAAATGGAATAACTCAGATGTCTAACCAGTTATGTGTAAACAAAAGTAAACTAAGCCTTCAATCCCAGTGCAGTCTAGATATTACTGTAGATCTAAGGCAGATCTAAGCCGGTCAATATGAATAGATTTCAACCATGATACACTTATCCGGTTCCTGATTTCCTCCACTCAACACTTTTCCCCTTTTGGCTTTCATAGGGTTCAGAACAGATGATGAGGCTACAGGGAAAGATAGATAGCCCTGGGATGCCATGAGGGCCTACAGTGATCTCCTTTTCATTTGGTTAATGGTGCCAGGTGCTTGTGCTGCTGCACTCCTTTTATCCTTGCACACTGTATTCACATCAGGAAGTGCGGTCCCAGCACATGCTCCACGCTGTCCCTCCCCCTCCAGTAGCTGCATTCCACCTGGCCAGTGCTCATCCATAGTTTCTGACTGCGCACATGGTGCAGAGTGGTCAGTTCCGCCTGGCCGGAAGCAACCTCTCCGCCGGAGGAAATGGTTGCAGGCCAAAATCGCGTTCCCCTGGGTAATCAGACCACACAATTCTCGTTCCACCTCCAGCAATGGATGGAAGGATAGTTATCAGATACACGATAGATTGTCTGATTCAGCTGCAGTTTACTATACTCTAAAAACCCTCCACCCCAAACATTGTGCATTTTTTAGAGTATGGTAAGCCACAGCTGGATCAGACAATCTATTGTGTAATTGATAACTGATTCTTCCATTCATTGCTGGAGGTAGAACGAGTATTGTGTGGCCTGATTACCCAGGGGAATGCATTTTTAGCCTGCACCATTTCTGCCGGCATAGAGTTTACTTCCGGTCGGGCGGAACTGACCGCTCTAGCACCATGTGGGCAGTCCAAAACTACAGACAAGCATTTCCGGCCGGGTGGAACGCAGCTACGGGAGGGTGCAAGACGGCATGGAGTGCACACCAGGACCGCACTTCCTGATGTAAATACAGCATGCATGGATAAAAGGAGAGCAGCAGTGCAAGCACCTGGCACCATTAACCAGATGAAGAGGGGATCACCATTGGCCCTCATGGTGTCCCAGGGCTAACTATCTTTTCCTGTAGCCTCATCAGTAGCGTAGCTAGCGGAGAGGCAGGGGGGGGCAATCGCCCCGGGCCCCCCCCCGGCTTCAGGGGCCCATTGGCCGCCCCCGGGGGACCCCGCTCTCTCTGGGGGGGCCCCGTGCTGGCAGCCGGCAGCCGTGCGGCCAGAGAGGAGGGAGGACGGGACTTCCTGCTGTGCAGATCTGCCCGCTCTTCCTCCCCCTCCTACATCAGACGCACGCAGGCGGCCGGCCGCGGTGAGTGTCAGCACCCTTCTCCTCCCGGTCCGGTCCTCCTCACACCTCTCCACCAGCACCCCCCCCCCCCCGGTCCTCAAATCTCTCCACCAGCACCCCAACCCCCCCCACGGTCCTCAAATCTCTCTACCAGCACCCCCCCCTCACCTCACATGGGGGGCCCGGGTGGTGATCTCGCCACGGGGCCCGAAGCTGGCCAGCTACGCCACTGAGCCTCATCATCTATTCACTCCTGATAAACCCTAAAGGGTTAAAGCCAAAGGGGAAAACACGTCGAGTGGATGAAATCAGGAACCAGATAAGTGTATCACTGTTGAAATGTATTAATATTGACCAGCTTAGATCTGCCCTATGTTTACAGTAACATTTTCAACTTCACTGCGATTTCAGCCTGACTTAACTTTTGATTATACATAACTGGTTAGACACCTGAGTTATACCCTTTATACAGGTTGTGATAAAACGCTCGGGAATCGCCTTTGCTGGGATCAGATGGCACGTAGTTTCTGCATTCAACACAGGCGAGCAGCATAAGTCTGGGTGCCACTGACACTGGGTCGAATTTATTTAGGTGAAAGCAAAAAGAGAAAGCAAAAAAAAATCAGCAACAAAATAGATCCTTGCCTGTCCGTCTCTAAATATACAGGATGAAATCCTAACTGCAGACTGGAGGGCTTCTCCCTTCCAGCCAAACCACATAAACACTGAGCAATGCTTCCACTCACATGTGTCTCATGCACAGACAGACTTTCTGTGTTCTCAGGCTAAGACACACACCTGACCTCCTAGCTTCCTTTTACCTCCGCCCACCACCTCTCATTAATTCATTAGTAGCCAGGTGATGCTGACCAGGCTAGGTCACATAGGACAGATACCTGGGCGAGATATACCTGCCCTCATCCACTAATCCCACATGATTCTCACAAGGTGCATTCTGATTTGTTTTATCTACCAGATGCTGGTTAAACCATTTGCATATCAGCTCTGTTTGGGTACTATGTTTCTGATTAAGACCATGTTAAGCATACGACTAATAAAAGGAACTGATTTATTGGCTATGCCCTAAACATCTTTTTGGAACTGCATGTGCACTCATTTTGGGGTATAAGGGATACACCCGTATTCTACAAAACGTTTTTGTAAATTAAGGGAGAAAGGAAGCGCACATAGAGTAGTACCTCTTGTATACAGGTCCCACAGACCTCAAATGGTTAAACTCACCTGATGTAGTTGTGAGTGTCACAACTACAATAAAAGCACACAAGAGGTCGCTGCAGGCTCCCAGCTGAGAATTGAAGAATCCAGATAAGGGTAAAAAGAGCTGGGTTGTCACACCGCGCTGACCACAAGGATAAACATAGAGTTAATCACACACTCTGTTTATTTATGCCTACACGTGTTTCATGACTATCACGCCACTTCATCAGGGCATCTGTCTGGGAGTCTTATTCCAATATTCAAACATCTTTGCGCATTTTAAATGCAAAGACATTTGAACACTTCAGCATGAGAGTGGAGCAGAGCAGAGGCGCTGCCCCAAAATGCATCAGTGTGATAAAGATAACACTCTGCTGACCTCATCACAATGCTGCTACCACTTCAGTGCTGAAGAGGCTGAAGTGACAGCACCCAGAAGTAAGTGCTCTTTGAAGTAGCTTAACATTTAATGTGCTTTCTATGCTTTTGGATGAGGGGGTGGTAGAGAGTTGACATTGTTGTGACAGGGGGCAGAGTACAGCAAGGTAGGTAAGGGAAAAGATGATATTGAAAGGGGCAGAGTAGGGGGATGTTTTGCAGAGGGGCAGTGTGAGGGGACATTTTGCAGAAGGTAAGTGTAGCGGACAATTTTCTAAGGGGCATGGTGGTGAACATTTTGCAAAGGGGCAAAGTACACGACATTTTTAAGAGGGGCAGTATTGGGGGACATTTTGTAGAGTGGCAGTGTGGTTGTGTATGTTTTGTGAAGTAAGCACAGCAATTATTACTTCTAGAATAGATGACTTCATCTATTAAGTACCTGGATGGAAATGTTATGGTCCACAGTCTGATGATGACTGGTAGCAACAATTCCCAGCATCTCTTTATCATTGTTAAGGACATATTGCGAGTGGTAGGTTCATGCAATACAATTATGTGGCGCCCCACCTGGTCAGGCGTCACAAGAGGGGTACTGCACTCATAAATGAGTGTCTGGTAACCCCTGTCACAATGGGAAGGCAGATGTCTGTGGGAGGATGCCAACCCATCACTCTCACACACCCACCTAGAATAGATGGTTTTGGGCCCGTACCCTAGTTGGGGAAGTTAGGGGAGAAGGGAGGACACACAGTGAGTTTTAGTTGGCGCCTCCGAGTGAGAAAAGGAGAATCCCAGGGAGGGGGCCTGGAGAGAAAGAACAGGCAGCCCAAACGGAAGGAGGGGACCCCCCGAGCGCCCATACTCAGGGAGGGAACCCTGTTCCACTTTACCAGAGTACCGGTTCCGAAGACGGTCAGGGAGTCCAGCCCCTGAGCCGAGAACACCAGAGGTCGTGGGTCCGTTTACCGGCCCCGACACACAGTCTGGTGGGATTAGTCACACCAGGTTAACCCACCGGGGTCGAATCCCAGAGCAGGAGAAGGAGAGAGTGGAAGCCAGGATCGTCAGAGCACCTCAACGGGCCTGGTATTAAGCAGGCTACCCCAGGACAGGCACGATCACCCCAGGACAGGACTGGCGAGATCATTCACATCAGGTTAACCCACTGGGTTGAATCCCAGAGCAGGAGAAGGAGAGAGTGGAAGCCAGGATCGTCAGAGCACCTCAACGGGCCTGGTATTAAGCAGGCTACCCCAGGACAGGCACGATCACCCCAGGACAGGACTGGCGAGATCATTCACATCAGGTTAACCCACTGGGTTGAATTCCAGAGCAGGAGAAGGAGAGAGTGGAAGCCAGGATCGTCAGAGCACCTCAACGGGCCTGGTATTAAGCAGGCTACCCCAGGACAGGCACAAGCAGCAGACACAGGTTAGATCCAGGAAGGCATACCATGGGAGACTTCCACAGACTCTGCAGCCTACTGTGACTACCCGACAGGGTAAAACTGTTTTGCCACTGTGAACTGTATCACCATCTGCATTGTTCCACTAAAGTACCCGGGTAGAGTGACTGAGTCTCCGTGTATCTGTTCCTCTGCTATACTGTGCTCCGCTTATTTTCATCATCAGCACCCCAATTACCACTGGTGCATCCTTGCCCTGAAAGGCTAGCTCTACCTGCAGGGAGCTGTACCATCTCGGCTGCTATACCATCGCCTTCCGGAGGTCTGAAGCGGCGCTGGTGCTACATCACCAGAATCTACGGGTGGCGTCAAGACAAACTTAAAAACTTTTATTCCCATTTCAACTACCCTCTTTTTAGTTGACCTCCAGGGCCACGGGTCTGGGCAGGCCACCAGTGACATCCCTACCGCAGTAGAGGGCCCAGATACCCAAGTCCCCAAACCCTGGGTTAGTCAATTATATATGAGCCTAACCTGACATTGCAATTGTGTACATGTACTGATGGTGATTCGGCTTCCTGAAAAGTCACGGTCACTCATGTGAACTCTCGGGAATGTTTATTTCCTACCCCTCCTTAACCACGTACAGTTGTGCCCAAATGTTTATATACCCCAGCAGATTTTGTTGCTTTCTTGGCCTTTTTTTCAGAGAAAATGAAAGATAACACAAAACCTTTTTTTCCATTCATGGTTAGTGGTTGGGTGAAGCCATTTATTGTCAAAATACTGTGTTTTCTCTTTTTAAGTCATAATGACAACTAAATGACAACCAAAATGACCCTCATCAAAAGTCTACATACCCTAGTGATTTTGGCCTAATAATATGCACAGAGGTTGACACAAATGGGTTTGAATGGCTAATAAAAGTAACATCCTCACTGTTGCTTGACATGTTTACTTGTAATCAGTGTGTGTGTATAAAAGATGAGTGAGTTTTTGGGATCCAGGCAGACTCTTGCATTTTTCATCCAGCCACTGACATTTTTGTATAGTCAGTCACGGGAGAAGCAAAAGAATTGTCAACGGATCTATGAAAAAAAATTGTTGAACTGTATAAAACAGGAAAGGGATACAGAAAGATATCAAAGGAATTGATAATGCCAGTCAGCAGTGTTCAAGCTGTGATTAATAAATGGAAAATCAGGGGCTCTGTAAAAATCAAGCCATGATCAGGTAATCCAAAAAAAATTCAGCCACAATTTCCAGGAAAATTGTTCGGTATGCAAAGAAAAACCCACTAAAAACATCAGCTGAAATACAGGACTCTCTGAAAACTAGCGGTGAGGCTGTTTCAAGAGGCACAATAAGGGGGCACTTGAAGAAAAATGGTCTGCATGGTCAAGTTGACAGAAGTAAGCCATTACTGTGCAAATGCCACACAGTATCTCGCCTACAATACACCAAACAGCACAAAGACAAGTCTCCAAACTTCTTGAACAAGGTAATTTTGAGTGATGAGACCAAAATTTAACTTTTTGGCTGCAACGATAAACATTACGTTTGGAGAGATGTCAACAAGGCCTATGATGAAAGGATCACCATTCCTACTGTAAAGTACAGAGGTGGATCGCTGATGATGTGAGGATGTTTGCGCTAGAAAAGTAAATTCAACTCAAACTTGAAGGAAAGAAGAGGAATGCAGAACGTTATCAGCAAGTACTGGAGGCAAATTTGTGTTCATCAGCCTGGAAGCTGCGCATGGGACACACTTGGACATTCCAAAATGATGATACAAAACACAAGTCCAAGTCAATCTGTCATTGGCTACAGCAGAACAAAGTGAAGATCCTGACCTCAATATCATTGAGCCACTTTGGGGAGAATTCAAGCGCTCAGTTCATGCAAGAAAGCCCTGGAATTTAAAGGAACTGGAGGCTTTTTGCCAAGAAGAATGGGCAGCTTTATGAAATGAGAATATAAAGAGCCTCATCCACAACTACCACAAATGTCTTCAAGCCGTCATTGATGTTAGAGAGGGCAATATACGGTATTAAGAACTGGGGTATGTGAACTATACATCAGGGTCATTTGGATGTTTTTGGTTGTCATTATGATTTAAAAAGAGAAAACACCGTAGTTTGACAATATAGAGCTTCATTCAACATCTAACCATGAGTGGAAAAAATGTTTGTATTATCAATCATATTCTCTGAAAAAAGACCAAGAAACATTTTAGCACAACTGTATATCGCTATGTCATGTATAGTGATGCAAATAAGGGAAAAATATTTGCATGGTGCACTACACGCTTCACTTCTCTAATTTTTCATCAACAGATGTGCAGCAAAGCACGTGTGTTAGGCGGGCGTCACACGCTACGACATATGTAAAGATATCGCTGGAAAGTGCCTGATTTGGCATCGTTCCTACAACATTGTTGCGTGTGACAGCATGATATGACTACCGATAAGTTGTTAGATCGTTACATACAGATATGGGAACCGGACCCCATATCAGACAATGTCGATCATCCAATCTGCTGCATTGTTCTGTGTGACCCCGCCATAACCGATCTCCTGACCGATTTCTCCTATTCACATAATTGACAAGCATCGTTCGCTCGTTGTGTGAACGATACCTGCATGGAACATCGCTGCTTCATCGGCTATGTTCACACACAATTTGCGTTTTTTTTAGCACTCTTAAAAGCACTTGCGTTTTTTTAAGAGTGCTAAAAAATGTCCCTTGTGTGTCTGAAAGGATTTGCCACGTTTTTGGACTTAGTCATTTTTTCACCAAAAACGCAGGCAAAAACGCAAGCGTTAACGCAGGGTGCATAAATGTGCCTTTTAAAAACGCATGTGTTTCCCATAGGGCCCCATGTTAAAAAAACGCATGCGTTTTTTGAAAAACGCACATGCGTTTTTTTACAGCACCCAAAAACGCTGCATGCAGCGTTTTTTGGACTGGGGGTAAAAAACGCAAATGGAGCTGAAAAAACGCAGCTACACTCAAATGTACCCTGCGTTAACGCACCTGCGTTTTTTTTAACAGCCCAAAAACGCAGAGATGGTCAAAAAAAACGCATGTGTGTGAACATGGCCATCCTGAACGTTATCTATACATGTGACACCTCACTAACGATGTTGAGCACGAGCGCACACTACTGAAATCGTTATTGAGTTCCCTCACAAAATTGTAGTGTCTGACTCCCGCCTTAATCGCGTCACCTATCAAAAGGAATAATGAGACATGGCACATGATACATTGAGAGTGAGGTGCACCCATGTCTTCTAAACTGTCTAGGGTGCTGGTTCTTCTTAATCCGACCCCGGATATATGGGTTAAAATAGTTATAAATGTTTGTATATATAATACATTTATATATCTTCTGGAGGTTAACAATTTACAATATAGCTGTAAACTGTTTCCTATCCATCAACTTGACTGCAACTATTAACATAGTTGCAATCCTTAGGAAAAAGAAGTGGATATAATCAATAAACATATGATGCAAAAATCCTATTTGATAATGATTACATGACACTATACAAAGGAAAAATTATGGATAACCTATTGGTCATACATATTTGCTTATAGAATATAATCTATATCTGGGAAACCAGAGAGAAAAGCTCTTTTTCAAATGTTTTGTATTCATTTTCTGTGTGAGCAGTCTATTGTGCAATCGTAGGTCATGGTTTATGAATTACATAAATTAGAACTTGACAGAACACTAATTTATTTATTAGCTGTTGGCTTTAAATATTGATAATTAATAACAATAATTTTTACAACATTTCATTTCACATAAAATGTATCTGTATAAAAGTAAAGGATCTTGTTGATTCCAACCCTGAATCTGGGTTTTGGAAATGTGCTTGCCCTATGGAGGTGTGTCATTTGGCCCCAGATCTGGCGGAAGCAGTTTTGAAGCCAAAAAAACTGTATGCTCCTGCATAGGTATTATCACTGATCCATGTGCCCAGATCAGTGATAATACTGGTGTGGGAGCATATAATTTTTACAATTCTGGGGGTGTCCGGGGGAATCCGGGGGATGCAGGTTTTACCTGCATCCCACTGGATACAAAAAAGCACTAGTGTGCAACTAGCCTAAGTCAGCACCGAGGCATAATTCTAGACATGAGTGCAACTATATTGTGTGTAAGGCAAGAGACATACTGAGCTAGATGCATGTGAGATACTCGCATAAGTCTCACATGAGTCAACAGGAATGGTCCCTGCCTCTTTGGACAGAAGCGTGTCAGCTTCTTGTGTGTTTATGCAGCTGACACGCTCCTGTCCAGAGAGCCGGCAGCCGCTCCAGGTGAGTCATGCAAGAGTTATGAGTTTATCCGGCATGTGCCTCACTCAATGTGTTTCTGGCCTAAGGGTAGATGTCACACCCAGGACCTGGATTCTACAGAGATCTTCAAATATTTGGCCCTCTGAGAAGGCCAGTACTTTGAAAGATCTGAAATATTAGGGAAAGCCTAGGTTCAAGTAACACTATTGACTATACAAGTAAAATGAAAAGTATAAACAAAATTAGAAATTAGGTGATAGCAGAGTAGAAAAAAATTGCAAGTGAAGATATCTGTTAAATGTAACTGTGTTAAGCTATGTGCAAATTCCCTTTACAACGGTTACCACTTGCATAAAATCAGAACAACAAACAAGAGCTTTGAAATCCTTTTTGTGTCTGACATCAAAAAAGCCTGATCAACTATATTGACTATAATAGTGTTTATTGGTTTCCCTTCATGGTTTCAGTCATTTTATCAGACTATGATGTCCAGCACTTTGTGAGTACCCGTGACAGAGCCTCCAATACTCCTGTAACTACTTGTACCTCTAGAGCATAAATTATTCTAGCAAAAAAGATACTTTGAAAACTAAATTAAAAACTCATAAATAAATATACTAAGTAAGGGGCTTTGATTTAGTATCGGGGTCCAAGAGTTTCAAGTTATTCCTTTGATCCAGATGGTTAAACATCTTACTAGCATGCAAAAATTAGGTTTCATAGTCTCCAAAACATATGCAGGGTAAAGCCACAGAAAACGTTTAGAAAATAACATAAATTTTGGTTTGTACGAAGTTTGCAGTTTTAGTATTTTTAGAGCTTTTAGTTGGATGTTTATATAGTTACTGAATGATAACTATAACCATTTCATACGTTTTTAAACTTTTATTGACTTAAATACTTTATACATACAAGGCCCTGTATGGCAGGCCCCTCAACGAGAGTGTAGGGTGAGCTGCATTTGGAGAAGGGACAGTGATAGTGATGGCCAATACCTGCTGGAAGAATAAACCAACAGCTCTTTTCAGAGCTAAATTTCAATACTTGCTCTCTTTCCTAGTGAGGTGATTTTTTTCAGGAGCATGGAGAGATATGGTCTTAGCAATGTTTAAAGGAATCCAACCAGCAGGGTCTAGGGTTATAAAGTGAAGCACTTACAGGCACTGGGATGCTGAATGCAACCATACCTTCGTTTCAATGATTCCCATGTTCGATTGCAGACAAAAGTGTTCGTTTTATTTCCAGTGGCGCAAAAGGAGGGTGATTTGAACTTTTAGTTTCTTTTACATTTTTTAATTTTTTTTTTCAGTTTTTATTTTACTTTGCCCCTTAGAGTGCCTCGACACTGCAGTGTCTGTTCGCTCCTGCTGTACAGAGCCGTGATGATCCTTGGCTCTGAACAGCAGAAAGGATCACCTCCGGTGCATGCTGGCACTCAGCGAGTCACCACAGGAAGTGATTCATGACAGCGACAGGGGTCCTCATCTGAAACCTGACTGTCATGGCAACACAATAACATCCCATAATAATGTCACAAGGTTGCCAGTGTTCGCAGGAAATAGAGCAATCCTTGCGGCAGTGCTATAGCTGTAGATTGCACTGTCAGTGTTTGACAGCATAATCTAAGGGTTTAATAGATGAGATTATTGACATAATCTAAGGGGTTAACAGATGAGAATATTGGCAGGGAATGATGCAAGCTCAGAGCATGAGCTTGAATTAAATAGATGGAGGTGGCCCATGAAGTACGAATTATGTCATGAGATATAAAGGGGTTAATAGGCTTGATAGCAGTATATTACTTGTTACTGTATGATCAAACAAACTTTCCCTTAGGGTACCTTTACATGCCGCAACTTTTGGTGGCGATCGGAGGCAATCTAATGTGCGCGTGCACATTTTTCATGGGTGCCTCCGAACGCCGAAGGCGCTTTTACACTCCGCAATTTCACCCTCAACCCAAGGCGATGTGTTGCCCCGTAAGTTGCCACACCAACAGCGGGAAACATCCGGTAGCCTCCTGTCGCCGCTTCACACGCCGCAATCCCCAAAGGAATGTGGGCGGACATGTTCAGCGCGGTGAAAACATAGGCGTGCCAAATTGTTTTACACTGCGCCCCAAACACGCTCATTGGACAACGCAATAGCATCATGATTGGCCACCCTGCGCTGGAAGGCTGGCTAATACCTGACACCATTGTGTGTCGGCGTTTGGCACCAATACACGCTCAAATATGGCGCGCTATCAACTGACAGCCAATGGGAACACAGTAGCCACCATCAATCATCGCTGATGGGGCGTGGTCTCCAGCACGCTGTGGCACGCCTACGGGAAATCAATAGGCGACGCAGATTCCATTCCTATGGCCCGTTCACATGCCAAAATCAGGGAATTCTCCCTTCATGATTGTCTCTGATTTTGGAGTAGTGCTGTGAAATTGGAACCAGGCACAACCTTTTTGATCACCATCAGATTCCCCAATTACATGCCGCAATTTCGAGGCAATTTCACGGCGATGGTGATGGGGCTACAGATTGCCTGTCAGATTTCTCGCCGCGCTTGCGGCGTGTAAAGGTACCCTTAAAGGGATCATTGTAATTCCTTCTATTCTGTTATAAACTATTATTTCGTTTAGCTGTATTCCCTAAATCAAAATGCGGAAGTCTGGCATTAAGGGACAGGGAAGTGGATGTTGTGCTGACAGTGCTGTGCACCGTAGCGATGGCTGTGTGAAAATAGCTCCTTTAGGGACATATTCACTTACAAAGTTGGTGACGAGTTCAATATTTACAGTTAGGGCCAGAAATATTTGGACAGTGACACAATTTTCGCGAGTTGGGCTCTGCATGCCACCACATTGGATTTGAAATGAAACCTCTACAACAGAATTCAAGTGCAGATTGTAACGTTTAATTTGAAGGGTTGAGCAAAAATATCTGATAGAAAATGTAGGAATTGTACACATTTCTTTACAAACACTCCACATTTTAGGAGGTCAAAAGTAATTGGACAAATAAACATAACCCAAACAAAATATTTTTATTTTCAATATTTTGTTGCGAATCCTTTGGAGGCAATCACTGCCTTAAGTCTGGAACCCATGGACATCACCAAATGCTGGGTTTCCTCCTTCTTAATGCTTTGCCAGGCCTTTACAGCTGCAGCCTTCAGGTCTTGCTTGTTTGTGGGTCTTTCCGTCTTAAGTCTGGATTTCAACAAGTGAAATGCATGCTCAATTGGGTTAAGATCTGGTGATTGACTTGGCCATTGCAGAATGTTCCACTTTTTTGCACTCATGAACTCCTGGGTAGCTTTGGCTGTATGCTTGGGGTCATTGTCCATCTGTACTATGAAGCGCCGTCCAATCAACTTTGCAGCATTTGGCTGAATCTGGGCTGAAAGTATATCCCGGTACACTTCAGAATTCATCCGGCTACTCTTGTCTGCTGTTATGTCATTAATAAACACAAGTGACCCAGTGCCATTGAAAGCCATGCATGCCCATGCCATCACGTTGCCTCCACCATGTTTTACAGAGGATGTGGTGTGCCTTGGATCATGTGCCGTTCCCTTTCTTCTCCAAACTTTTTTCTTCCCATCATTCTGGTACAGGTTGATCTTTGTCTCATCTGTCCATAGAATACTTTTCCAGAACTGAGCTGGCTTCTTGAGGTGTTTTTCAGCAAACTTAACTCTGGCCTGTCTATTTTTGGAATTGATGAATGGTTTGCATCTAGATGTGAACCCTTTGTATTTACTGTCATGGAGTCTTCTCTTTACTGTTGACTTAGAGAGAATACACCTACTTCACTGAGAGTGTTCTGGACTTCAGTTGATGTTGTGAACGGGTTCTTCTTCACCAAATAAAGTATGCGGCGATCATCCACCACTGTTGTCATCCGTGGATGCCCAGGCCTTTTAGAGTTCCCAAGCTCACCAGTCAATTCCTTTTTTCTCAGAATGTACCCAACTGTTGATTTTGCTACTCCAAGCATGTCTGCTATCTCTCTGATGGATTTTTTCTTTTTTTTCAGCCTCAGGATGTTCTGCTTCACCTCAATTGAGAGTTCCTTTGACTGCATGTTGTCTGGTCACAGCAACAGCTTCCAAATGCAAAACCACACACCTGGAATCCACCCCTGACCTTTTAACTAGTCCATTGTCCAATTACTTTTGGTCCCTTGAAAAAGAGGAGGCTATGCATTACAGAGCTATGATTCTTAAACCCTTTCTCCGATTTGGATGTGGAAACTCTCATATTGCAGCTGGGAGTGTGCACTTTCAGCCCATATTATATATGTAATTGTATTTCTGAACATGTTTTTGTAAACAGCTAAAATAACAAAACTTGTGTCACTGTCCAAATATTTCTGGCCCTAACTGTATTTCACCCCTGTTCATTATAGGGCAGAGGAAGAAACTATGGAATAATTTTGGCTACTATTAGGACCTATGTATCTTCACAGCATCAACAGCAGAACTATTGCAGTAACAGCAAGTGATATTATGTAAATCTTTTACACTGAAAGCAATTCTTTAATTTAAAGGACAATTAAACCCAAATTTGATTTAAGTGAGATTATATAGAGAACAGAATGCATCATTAGTTTGACGCTCAATTCTCCTGGATAATGAAAATATACATTCTGCTCTTCCTATATATCCTGCACACACTGAATTATGAGGAAATATTCCCTCAGTAATACAGATAAACGTTGTGTATGTTGTGAAAGGTTTTATTTCATGACTTGAGTCATTGATATCATGCTTCAACCTTTGCCAAAGGAAAATGTTTCTCAACCTCTATTTTTTGCGTTTTTATATATTGCTTCAATTTCCAAAGCTGCATGTCTTGTACCTTTCTGACATTTACTGTACAAAGTTCATGAATTCTCTGTCCTAGGCACTGACGTACATGCCAAAAGCCCCTTGTCAGATTTCCCCATCTATGTTTCTCGGCATGTTCATATAACCTCTAATGTTGTGATACACTGTACAGTGCATCCTTCATATAATGAGATTATGACCTCTCAAACCAATATCATATTTCTCTGCTCAGGTGAGAAGAAATATATTTAAAAGTTTATTGGTTTGTCGATTTATTGACTACAGAGTGAAATATCACTCAATGTTAAACCTGTCCAAAAACAGATAACGTCCTAGAGAAAATTATATACAAGTAGACAGATAGATGGATAGATATGATGTAGCCAAGGTGTTTAATCCAGCATAGGCACTGAATATGGCAATGCTTCGAGAGCACACGCTGGACTTAGAGTGTGTGCTCAAAACGTTGCCATATTCAGTGCCTATGCTGGATTAAACACCTTGGTTACATCATATTGGAGTGCTGCGAATGTTTTAAAAAAACTAGATAGATAGACAGATAGATAGATAGATAGACAGACAGACAGATAGATAGATAGATAGATAGATAGATAGATAGATAGATAGATAGATACGTATATAGATTGTGGAAATGCACTCTGACTGCAACTGCCAATCACAGAGGTTCTCACAGTGTGTGAGCATCTATGATTGGCTGTTTGCCAATCAGTGCAGTGAATATGCAAATAGCTTAATGGGTGGCCTCGGAAATGATTTAGTGGGAGCACAGAAGACTGAGCATACCCTTGAGCAACAGCAGGAGTCTGATAAGCTCGATCTACCTGTGCTTCTAGTTATTTGACCCAGAATCCCCGCTGGCACCAGTTCACATTGTGTCTGTGAGTGCTGTGCAGTTTTTTTTCTGTGTACAACAAATGGGGAATCTGGCTCCATCACTGCAACTTTGCACCCTCATCACCCACAGGTGGTCTTAGGTTGAGATAGTGTCCGCCCAATTAGTAGTGGGATAGGAAGGACAAGGAGGACAGGGATGTCAGCGTTAGGACTAATCAGACCTGGGGTCGCCTTGTCGCGGCTGATGAGCAAACGGCCATTGGCCAATGTTTGTACTAAGAACCCCAAGAAAATAAAAAACGAAGATTTTTGAGTTTTTTGAAAAAAACGTAAGTTTTTAAATTTTTTCCTCAAATATATACTGCTTGTTAGCACTTGTGCATCATTGGTAGTAACTGAGTGCTGCAGAGAATTTTTTCTAGATAGATAGATAGATAGATAGATAGATAGTAGTGATGGGCGAATCTACTCATTAGGACTCGTTACTCTGCGAGTAGTAAGAAACTCGCAGGAGTCGGTACTCTGCGAGTTTCCAAGCGATTACTAGCACAGTAACGAGTCTAATGCAAATCAATGGCAATCCTAGTTTTGGCAGAGTTTGCATTCAGTATGTTTCTCAGTCGCTAAATTCGCTATCATATCGCTGTCTATGTAGCTGGATTGTCCCCAAATCGTTTAAACACTCGCACCGGTTCACGGATACCCGCTGTCAGCAGCGAGTCTAGGGATGAGCGAGTCTACGACTCAGAGTCCTGTATACTGTATTCGGGACTCGCTGAATACAGAATATGTTAATGTTCCCAGACAGCCTAGCATGTTAGCAGCCTAGCATGTTAGGTCAGAAAACTGTGAAGATGGACAAGCATGTTAGCCAATCATATTCAGTAAGGCCGCAGCCATGTTGGTTGTGGCATTACTATGATTGGCTGCTGTCCATCGTGATGCCTATGTCATGTATGACAGGCAAGGCTGTATATAAGGCTTGCCCCCACCATTTTGGGCACATTCCTGTGACGATCTGAGCTAGTGCAGGGCGACTAGGGAGACTTGGAGCAGATTCTAGCTAGGGAGTGTCAGTCAGTGTAGGAAAATCACCTCAAGATTCCTCACATTTAACCCAAACAGCTAATAACCCAAATAGTTAATTAAAAAAGTCCTCTTCCGTCCGACGTAGTCCCAAACGTGGTGTCAGCTCTGCTACATCCCTCTACATAGTAATTTTTATTTTTTTTTTAATATTCTTTAAAAGCCGACGTCTTGTTGTGCTGGCTTTTAAAGAATAATAGGTGTAATTGCAGGTTTTTCCTCTGCTCTCAGACCCCTTATAGGGTCCAGCAGCAGAGGAATCGCTGCAATACTCGCTTCCCCATTCATTAACATTGGACTCACTAGACTCATAACGAATAGCGAGTTTCCGACTCGGACTCGTTAGAGTCTAGCGATTCCGAGTATTTTAGGATTCGCCCATCCCTAATGGTACCTTTACACGCCGCGACGGCAGGCTGGATACATCCCGCTACTTCACATGCACGAGCACGCTCAAACGGTTACAAACGGTCAACGCACCCTCTTTACACGCCGCCACAAGGTGCGCTACGCCACGCTACATCTATAGCTAGCTACATCGCCGGGTGTTTCAAGTAGCCAGCTGTAGCTCATTTACACACCGCTATAACCAGCTACTATGGGCGGACCTGGTGCAGCAGGGCCAGCACATAGGCGTGCCACAATTGTGGATTACGAGCCATCCGTACGCTGATAGGACGAAGCAATAACATCCTGATTGGGCAGGCAACGCAGGAGGCTGAGTAATACAGCATGCTCGAGCGATTGTGTAGTGTGACTCGTCAGCTCCTTTAAATATGCCTCCCTATGCAGCGATTACCAATCGTCATGCAGCAGCTTCCACCAATGATCGCACATGGGGCGCGGTAACACGGAGCCAGGGTCACGCCTTAGCTACATTGCAGCTACATCGCAGGCTGTCCCGAGTTCCCTTCCGTTGCCTCTTTACACGCCGATACAGCTCGCTACCATCGGCGATGTAGCCATCAGTTTTCGAGCAGAGCTAGGAAACAGATGTATCTGTTGCCGGCTGTAGCGTCACGTCTTCAGACGCCGCTACAACGGGCTACATTGGCGCTACAAGCTACATTTGTAGCCTGTAGCGGAATGTATCCAGCCTGCCGTCGCGGCGTGTAAAGGTACCATAATAGATAGATATGTGGATAGATATGATGTAGCCAAGGTGTTTAATCCAGCATAGGCACTAAATATGGCAATTAGGGATGAGCGAGTCCTAAATTACTCGGAATCGCTAGACCCGCACGAGTCCGAGCCCAGGACTCGGTACTCGCGGCGAGTCTAGCGAGTCCAATGTTAAAGAATAGGGAATATGGATTCGCGAGTCCCGAATAGATAATACAGGACTCGGAATCGCAGACTCGCTAGGATTCGGAGCATTGGACTCAGGGGCTGGCTGGAGCCTCTTCCACTGGGTGGCAGTTAGGTATCCCCGGCCCTGGTTGAGAAGCGCGGGGGGGGGGGGTGCTGTCGGGTCCAGGCAGCCTTGAGAACCGGGGGGGCGGGGGGGGGGGGGGTGCTGTCGGGTCCAGGCAGCCTTGAGAACCGGGGGGGGGGGGGGTTATCGAAGCTGACCTTACCTCCTCCAGCCGCGAAGCAGCCCGCCTGCCGCAAACCGACTCGCCGGCCGCAAAGCGACGCCCGATTTGGACTCGTTACTGAGCGAGTATTCGCTAAAAGACTCGCCGATTCCCGAGTCCAGCGAGTCCCTTAAGAATCGCCGAGTAACGAGTCCTAGCGAGTAGACTCGCTCATCCCTAATGGCAATGTTTCGAGAGCACACGCTGGACTAAAAGTGTGTGCTCAAAACGTTGCCATATTCAGTGCCTATGCTGCATTAAACACCTTGGCTACATCATATTGGAGTGCTGCAAATGTTTTAAAAAAGCTAGATAGATAGATCTAGCACAGAGATAGCACTCTGACTCTTACACCCTCTTAAACCTGCTTTCAAACATATATTCCTAATAGTTTATGTTTCTGCCTCAACATTGCACTTTTCTTGCCATTCTCATGGAAGTTGAGGAGAGGTGAGCTTTTGATTGGCAAGAGATGGTCTTATTAGTTCTCTATCCTCCCTTCTCACTGACTGTGTGGGACGTCCAGATCTGTGTCTGTCCTGACTTAATTCAAGCTGCTTATATTTCTGCAAAGTTCTTACAACTGTACTCTGATTACAGCCAACCTTCCTTGCAATGTGAAGGTGAGAATAACCCTCTCCCTGTAGCTCCACAACTCATACAAGATCCTCTGCCAACAGAAATCTGAGGGCTCCCATCATAATCAGCTCTCTTCTTTAAATTGACCAACAAATCAATAATCAAGATTAAAGCAGCAGATGTGATGCAATGTGATTGGCTATCACATCAAGCTTATGATTGGTTACATGAGCATCATCTGTGATTGGCGGCCGTCACACGGTTCAATATCGATAGCGATATTGTTAGCGATCACATGCACGCGCGATCGCTAACAATATCGCTCACATCGCTGGTGAGCTGTCACACAGACAGACTCACCAGCGATGTGGAGCAGCGAGATCGCTGGTAACTATGGTACACATCGGGTTACTAGGTGCCGCGCGGCGCTTAGTAACCCGACGTTTACCATAGATACCATCTCCCAGCATAGGCTCTGCCACTGGGAGATCGTTCATCGTGGTGTCACACACCACGATGAAGCAGATTGATCAAGCGTTTATCGCTTGATATGAGCTCCGGCTCATCAATCTGCGATCTAACGATCAAGCGATTTTACATTGTGACATTGCTTGATCGCACGCAGCGATGCACAAACGATATCGCTTAAGCGATCAAAAAGCAGATCACTTAAGCGATATCGTGCTTTAAATTGATGCGTGTGACGGTCGCCATTGACTAATTTTGGATTTGAATTTGTGCAATATCCAGCTGTTGATTTAATTCCCACATTGTTGCAGAAATTTCATGAAAAAGTGCTTCAAAAGCTAAAAATATTACAGGGTGAGAATGCTAAATAGAATTCTGAACAAAACCAAATATAATATGTCATATTAGTGTGGAAGATGTTTGACAGAAAAAGATGTAAACTTGAAAAATCAATTTATCCTAAGGCTAGGGTCACACATAAGCCTTGGATCCATTATTGGCATCAGGTTTTTAACTTTATTTTTCTAAGTACAAAAACTGATGCTAAAAAGGGATCCTGGGATCAAGTGTGACTGCATTGTTAACAAAAGCTATTATTTTTTTTACTGGAACCAAAAAAAGCTGCAAGCAATGTTTTTGGGTGCAGTGAAAAAAACAATCCGTTTTTGCTAGCATTTTGTGGCAAAAAATGGCAAAGTCCAAAAAATGCATAGCTGCACCGGAGGCTCAAAAAACAGCCTAAAAAAACAGATTTGTTATTGAAACCAGTGGAAAAAACTGATTGGCATGTGTGACCCTAGCTTAAGCCTATGAAGGAACGCTTCTAGAGATCTTGACTTCAGCAAAGCATTTGACAAAATATCTCATACCATTCTTATCAAAAAAATTACCAAGTATCCAAGTATAGAATAGACAAGGCAACTGTTAGGCGGCCGTCACACGGTGAGATATCTTTAGCGATATTGTAAGCGATCACGTGCACGCGCAATCGCTTACAATATCGCTCACATCGCTGGTGAGATGTCACACAGACAGACTCACCAGCGATGTGGAGCAGCGATCTCGCTCGTTACTATGGTACACATCGGGTAACTAGGCGCCGCGCGTCGCTTAGTTACCCGACGTGTACCATAGTTACCATCTCCCAGCATAGGCGCGGTCGCTGGGAGATGGATCATCGTGGTGTCATACACCACGATGATGCCGATCGTTGCATCGTTCATCGCTAGATCTGAGAACCGAACCTCAGATCAGCGATGTCACGATCAAGCGATTTAACATCGTAAATCGCTTGATTACATGCAACGATATCTTGCCCGATATCGCTTAAGCGATCAAAAAGGAGATCGCTTAAACGATATCGGGCAAGATATCGTTCCGTGTGACGGCCCCCTTAGGTGGATTCATAACTGGCTTAGTGATCAGACCCAAAGAGTTGTTATAAATGGCTGTACATTCATTTAGATGAATGTTTCAAGTGGGGTAGCACAGGGCTCTGTCTTGGGCCTTGTGTTGTTCAATATCTTCATCAATGATTTAGGGTAGGGTCATACTTTGAAGTGTAATTGCGTTTACCACATCCACATCCGGATGCGGTAATCGCAATTGCCTTCACACACATTTAAGGAGCAAAATTTGTTCCTAAGCCGGAATCGGGCAACTGGATTGGTCTGAATGTGCAATCGGTTGCCAGATACTTTGTTCATCCCTGCTGCCGCAGGGATGAACAAAGGGTTAATGTCGTTAAAAGATGTGGGCAACATGTCTGTAGGCAGTGCCCACCCTCCCTAGAAACATGCTGATCACATAGGTCGGCACAGGAAGGGTTAATCACATTTATTTTACAGGCGGCTATTGCCAGCTTTTAATTAAACTAAATGTTCACGGGATTTTGCTCTCTAAGGCTGTGGTCACAGTTTTTTCAGTGCCTTTTAAAAACGCATGCTTTTTTACATGCGTTTTTCATGTCAGCATGAGTTTTTTAAGGTCTCTGATGGCTCCCTGCGTTTTTGGCTGCGTTTTTGAATCTGCACATAAAAATAGTGCTTGTAGTATTTTTTTGAGCGTTTTGAAAAACGCATGCGTTTTTGTAGAAAACGCATGCGTTTTTATAACATGGGTTCCTATGGGAAACGCATGCAAAAACGCATGTACAATTAGTACCTTTTAGTGCCATTCAAAAACGCATGCGTTTCCCATAGGAGCCCATGTTAAAAAAACGCATGCGTTTCCGGAAAAACGCATGCGTTTTTTTAACATGGGCTCCTATGGGAAACGCATGCGTTTTTGAATGGCACTAAAAGGTACTAACTGTACATGCGTTTTTGCATGCGTTTCCCATAGGAACCCATGTTATAAAAACGCATGCGTTTTCTTCAAAAACGCATGCGTTTTCTACAAAAACGCATGCGTTTTTGTATATGCTCCAAAAACGCATGGGACAGTCACACATGCTTTTTGGCTATTAGGGCATGCGTTTTTTAACATGGGGCCTATGGGTGCGTTTTTTTACATGCGTTTTTGAAAACGCAGGTCTCCAAAAATGCAAGGATCAGGACCACTATGCTAAAAAACTTTGCATCCTTATTGAGGATGCTGTACTGTAAAATGCTAATGCAAAGTTCGTAGCATAGTGGTCCTGATGCTGGGAGCCGGCGGCTTGTAATATAATGAATGAATGAAAGCCGACAATAGCGGCTCAGGGGTTAACAGCTAAGTTAACCCCTGACATGCAGTCCTGAGTGGACAACATGTCTCTAGGGGGCGGTGGACACCCCCTAGAGACATGTTGCCCACATGCATTCTGATTATTTAACCCTTTGTTCATCCCTGCGGCAGCAGGGATGAACAAAGCCGCCCTCTGCCGAAGGCATTCACATATGCCTGTGACAGCTGCATGGGCTCCCATAGGAGCCCATTATAACAAATCTGCTGCCGCAGGGATACCGCTACGAAAACTGCAGCCTGCATGATTTTTCACGCAGGCTGCAGAGCCGGAGGCGGTAACCGGAGGTTTTTATAATGGGCTCCTATGAGGAGCGTTTCCTGCTGCCTTTTTGAGCTTTTTAAAAGCCCAAAACAGGATCAGGTTTTAAAAAAAAAAAAAACGCAAGTGTGACCCTAGCCTTAGATGAAGTAATTGAGGGTAAGGCTAAGGTCACACTTAGCATGAGTTATTTTGGTGCCGTAAAAAAAAGCATGCGTTTCTGCACGCTTTTTTCATTTCTGCATGCATTTTTTTAGGTGCCTTAAGCCACCCATGCATTTTTACATGCGTTTTTGAATCAGCACCCAAAAAAAGTTCATGAACTTTTTTTCGGTGCTGTTTTAAAAATGCATGCGTTTTTTTGATGTGGGCCCCTATGGAAAACACGTGTTTTTGGATGGTACTAAATGGTACTAATGTAACATGTGTTTTTTCATGCGTTTTTGATGGCAGCTACTCACATAAGTGCACAAACACATGCCAAAAACGCATGGCACTTTAGACATGCGTTTTTGCTATTGGGGCATGCGTTCTTGCTATTAGGGCATGCGTTTTTTGCATGGGGGCCTATGGGTGCGTTTTTACATGCTTTTTTAAAAACGCAGGTCTCCAAAAAAGCATGAAAAACTGCAAGTGTGACCCTAGCCTTAACTGATTAAATGTATTGGTGACAAACACCTAGAAGAGATAGCTAATACTAGAGAAGTGAGAGAGGATTCAAGAAGATTTAAACAAATCGGAACAGTGGACAGCAAGTAACAGAATGGTTTTTAACAGGAAAAAATGAAAAATCCTACATCTGGGCAAGAAAAATGAAAAAAGCATATATGAAATGGGAAGAGTAAAGCTAAGCAACAGCACGTGTGAAAAAGATTTGGGTATATTAATAGATAACAGACTGAACATGAGTCAACAGTGTGATGCAGCAGCAAAAAAGACAAACACATCTCCTGTATGCATTAACAGAAGCATACAGTCTAGACCACGTGAAGTCATTATCACCCTCTACTCTTCTTTGGGCACCACATTTTGAAAAAGACAACAACAAAGTGGAGCAAGTTCAGAAAAGAATTACCAGAATAGTGACCGGTATGAAAACCATGTCCCATAAGGAATGGTTACAAGATTTAGACATGTTTAGCTTGCCAAAAAGAAGACTGAAAGGAGACGCAATAGCTGTCTATAAATATCTCAAGGGCTGTCACACTATAGAGGGATCAGCTTAATTCTCATTTACACAAGAAAAGATTAGAATCAATGGGATCAAAATGAATGGGACACAGAGTAGACATCAGAAAAAAGCTTTTTGACAGAGAAGGTGTTCAACGAGTGGAACAGGCTGCCAAGGGAGGTGGTTAGTTTCCCTTCAATGGAAGTCTTCACACAGAGGCTGGACATTCTGTTTTGAATAGCGGGTTGGACCAGATGACCCAGGAGAAGATGAAAACATTAATATTAGCTGTGCCACAAAGAGGTTCAAGAAACCCACTGTAACCTTTATGGAGTGTCTGTAAAACTGCACAAGCAAGTTAAAGATATACTTACCTTATTTTTTTATTTCTGTGGTTTCATACCTAGACCATCAGGTCACAACTTTTGTGGAGCTTCTTCAGTGTCACACTTCCAATAGCAGAATGATTTTATTTGTTGATTGTAAAGTAAAGACAATAATTTCCATTCAATATAGATCTTAAATTATGAAAATCTGACATAAAGTATTTATGGAAGTTGAATACTTTTTGTATCGGCAAGGTTTATTCACACAAAACAAAACGTAAACCTTTTCAACTGGCAATGTGAATCAAAGTATTTGCCTCTCTCTCTCTAATTGCTCCCAACTCTAAGGGTGCAGTTACACACCGCGATGTTCCAGTGATCCCAACAATGACCAGGATCACTGGAACATTGCTGTGCGGTCGCTTGGGAGCTGTCAAACAGGCAGATCTCCTCAGTGACCAGGGACCAGTGAGCCGACCTCCACATCGCTAGGTAAGCGGGAGGTCACTGGTAACCATGCGTGCGCTGCTTAGTTACCCAGTGCTTATCATGGTTTCCAGCGTACTCCCGCTAAGTGCAGCCTGTAAGTGGGAGGATGCTGGTAATCATGATAAACAGCCGGTATCTAGGCAGCGCGCCCTGCCTAGATACCCGCTGTTTATCACGGTTACTAGCTTCCTCCCACTTAGCGCTGGTAACCTTGATAAACACCAGGTATGTAGTCAGCGCGTGCTGCTTAGTTACCCGGTGTTTATCATAATTACCAGCCAGGGAGGTCGCTGATCGCTGGTCTCTTGCTGTCACATGCAAGGAGACCAAGGACCAAAAAATGGTCCTGAAGGATGTGCAGCGATCAGTGACATCACAGCAGGAGCCCCGTTGCTGCTGCTTTTCACACACAGCAATATCGCTGGTGAGGTTGCTGATTTCAGGTCGCTAGCGATATCGCTATGTGTGACGTAACACTAAGGACCACTAGTTACTTAATGAATATTGTAGAGTTTCCCCATAGATTACAGATTAATATAAAGGTCTTGAAAATAGACATACTAATCCCAGATTAAATTTTGAAATTGAAGTAGATGGAATTTATTGTGAGTTTAATGGAGAAGTCGTAGGATAAAACGTAGTAAGACTTGCAAGTTGCTAGTAAGGATTAGAAGTTCTTATAGGAACATCAACCTTGTATCCACTTGGCATATAGCAAAGACTTCATTATTTGTCATGTTTTATTAAAAAGACCATCTGGCCAGCTGACTGATTGGCAGGCATATAACACTTGTAAATTCTGTAGTCAGGGATTTTTAAGAGTCTTTCTATCTCATTTATTAGGTTTAAAATTAACCACTTGAGTGTAGTCAAAAGCGATAGATTGTTGAGTATGTCATCCTTTGGCAGGTTCTTCCCATCAAAACAACAGTTTTAATCAAGCTCCTTGAAGAACTAACAGTATTGCAGTCCAGTATGATTTATTATTCTCATACACAAAATTATGCAAAACTAATCTTTTTTGCTGTTAGCCTTTCCTCAAAAGGCATTTTTCAATGTAGACAATATAAATATTTAAAAACAATATCTTCCACTATTTCCAACATAAAATTACACTTTAGAGAAAATTTACATTTAGCAGTAATAAAGTTAGACTATCATTTATAAGACTCATTGCAAACTTTTAAAATATTTGATTTTTCCATAACAGTCATTTTACTAAGTTAGTTTTCAAAACAAATCAAATTTGTTTAGAATTTCCAAAAATTAAAAAAAAATACAGATTGTAGGAAATCTGAATGTTTTGGGATTCAATTTGTATGGATCCAGCAATATACTGAACTCAGGTTGTAGGGAAAAAGATTAAAAAAATAAGATATCATACCCATCTAATTCCTTACTGACCCTGCTATCAGTTTCTCATTTTTTCTCACTTCCTGTAACATCTGTCAGAGGCTATTGCTTAAAAAAGGCTACCTAAAATAGACTTGGCTATAGTCAGAGGAATCCAACCCTTCAACCTTTATTCCCAATATGTGGATATGGATTCACCATAGGGTACCCAGTAGTGTTTTTACGGAGGAGCTTCAGGCAGTAGGAGTGAACCACAGGCACGATAAGTCTATCTGGATGGGATAGTAATAGGACAGTGGTAAGCTGTGAGTACGTACAGAGTGCAGTAGCACACCATAGACCAGAGTAAGGAGATGATTACACCTACTGGGCTGCTTGACAGCATACACAACATATCCTGAATGAGTGGAACCACATATTTCAACCAGACTAATCTGAGGCTGGATTGCGACTGCACTATCCAGATATACTAGGTACAACATCTCCTTTGGCACTAGCTCCATACAAGGTGAATGTGGTGCAAATGGTGACCAGAAAAAAGGTCACAAGGAGAATTGCACACAGGGCTGGGTTTGAGTTAGGAGTTAAGTGTTAGGTGTTAGGACTAGGGTTAGGCTTTGGTGTTAGGGTTAGGGATGGGTTGCCTGTGGACATTTTTCCTTGTGGGCATTTTTCATGGAGCTGGTTCAAAATGGAACTCTCACGGATAAATATTTTATAATATTAATAACAAGTTGCCTGCCCCTGTCCTAATTTATATAGACCAAGTGCCGGCAATGAAAAGTAGACACCAGACACACAGAGTCAGATGTACACCCTTCCTTGGTCAGTTCCAAGCTCCAAGTGTGGTTTATTACAAGAGACATGAGGTTTTATTCAGTAAGGGGCTCAGCCAGCCCTACTCAGATGTATTCATTGGTCAGTGGATTAGTCCGTGGGCGAATCCATGAGGTCATCAGGGGGTGTGGTCTTGATTGAGTATGTCCAGATGATATGGCATTCTGTGATTGGTCAGTCCTTCTATGGAATTCAGCTTCCTCCAGGAACTCCTTATTGTAGACAGGGTGTAGTCATAGATCCAGTCGCCATCTTACATACCATGGCATGGTGTGATGAAACAGGAAATGGCAGCCATGTTTAAGTCGCAATGAAGCTTATGCAATGTAAAATATTACACTCTGTGGATTGTTTCTCCCATGCCCTTATGTCTTAAGGTTAATTAATTATTTGATCCTATGGCTCTCCTCAACAGATGGGAGTGGAGATGTGAAATTACCTAAAATACCAGCTACTGACATATTTTCTCTTCATTGCCAGCACAGACTAGACTTTGATATAAAGTATTTAATGATGTCATGACATGAGTTGCCTAATGTGGTCACATGATGAGACCGCTTTGAGCAATGAACATCATGATGTGATAATATGCATCGACACCAAGTTGGCACCAGTAAAGTATGAAGAGAAGACCAGAACCAGACCGAATGTTTTACAGAGCGAGCAGGATAAGGTATTTTACAATTTCCTAGCCCATATGTTTATTATGCTTTGGGGTCTGGAGACCACAGTGCATACTAAACAGCTTTGTTTAAGGTAATTGGCTATATTTGCTTTATATTGAATAAATTATACTTTAAATTTAATAAGATTGCCCAAAAAAACAGAATGATAGATGAATAGGTACAAAGAGTTTTTGTTTTTGAATTTTTAATGCATCCCAAAAAATTGCAGTGGTTTTAAGATTTTGTATATGGTGTGTTTAGTTGCTCTTTTTAAAATCTGTATGTTTGTGCAGGACATTTTCAAGATGTTTCAATAATTCTATTGAGAATTCTTGCAAGATACTAGAATCAACATCATATCTAGAAAATGCAACATATATAATAAAAAAACTGAAAACAGAGAGACTACCGGGCACCTACCGAAGAGGCTAGAGTTCTTCAGTGTCTATAATACCATCAGGAAAATTCCTCAATGCACTGTGTTGCATGCCCTCAAATTAGCAGTAACCACAGTCTATTCAAATAGAGAAAGCAGGGCGGCATTCACCAGGTTGCAAAGATCCTTTATTCTTCACTTGAGGATCATGACATATATTCTGTGGGGAGATGGAGTGGAGAGCAAAGACGACGGCATCCGTTTCACAGAGCTGTGCCTGCTTCCACGGGTCCAGTTCCTAAAAGTATACTTATACTGCTAAAAAATATAAATAACTACCATATATATACCGTATTTTTTGGACTATAAGATGAACTTTTGTTCTCCCAAACTTTGGGGGAAAGTGGGGGGTGCATCTTATAGTCTGAATGTACGAGGGGTGGGTGAAGGGGAGGGTGGGGAAGTTCTCGAGTGTGTCTGGGGGGCTGGAGTGGGCTGGCTGTGGGCTTCAGGAGCCAGTGGGAGGTCATGTGCACCTGCTCATTTAATATGCACTGCACCCACTGTCTATCACCGCGGTGCTGAAACCACAACGCGGTGATAGACTGGGGGAACAGTGCATATTAAATTGCCTGTGCCCCCACTATGATGACACATGCCCCCCATGCTGGATATTGCCCCCCATGCTTCTGCCCATAATAAAATAACAACAACTTTACTCACATTTTCCAGCGGTGTCTTGTCTCCCTCCGTGCCGTTGCGCTCCTCCACTTCCTACTTCTTCTCTGTAAAGCGTGTCATGTGAAACACATTACCGGCATTACAGAGAAGAACCAGGAAGTGGAGGAGCGCAAAGGCACGGAGGGGGACAGGACACCACTGGAAAAGGTGAGTAACGTGGTTGTTATTTTATCATGGGCAGCAGCATGGGAAGCCATATCTAGCATGTGAGGCATGTGCCAGCCCTTGGGGACATGTGCCAGCCCTGGGGGACATGCATCAGCCCTGGGGGACGTGTGCCAGCCCTGGGGGATGAAAAATGCTGTATATTTATGGATGTTATTTATATTTGTTAGCAGTATAAGTATACTTTTAGGAACTGGACCCGTGGAAGCAGGCACAGCCCTGTGAAACGGCTGCCGTCGTCTTTACTCCCCATTCCCTCTCTCTGCAGAGTATGTCATGATCCTCAAGGGATGAATAAAGGATCTTTGCAACCTGGTGAGTGCCGCACTGCTTTTTCTATTTGAATAGACAACATATATAATAACTTTCACTAATCCCAGTCATGTGCCACAGACGAATTAGGAACCATGGACAAGGCTGTTGTAGCCACTCACAGAAAGTCGCAGCATCTGGCAAAATAGCCGAAATCCTGAACTACTGTTCTGTCCCCTTAAGTAATATTTCTCTGCTTAATGACAGCTGTAGGTAACTGGGCCCCAGCAGATCTCCTATCCGTCTACCTTTCAGCTGTCTCTATTTATACCCTTTGTCTCTCATGATGCATTGCTGGTGATAACGTCTTTGGAGGTGCTGCTACCTGGCTTTAGTGCATCATGGATTTTCAGTGTAGTTTGCTGTCTTTCTCTTTGCTGAGCTAAGTGTGCCTACCTCTCCACATCGTTTGCCTCATTGGTGTTTTCCTTTAGTTGTTAGCTGGGTA
Source organism: Allobates femoralis (assembly GCA_033576535.1). NCBI lineage: Eukaryota > Metazoa > Chordata > Amphibia > Anura > Aromobatidae > Allobates > Allobates femoralis. The sequence goes on from JARQOC010000003.1 coordinate 210,424,959, forward strand.
AACCAATGATAACCCTGTCTGATCCCCATGTAAACTTTGTTGAGTGTAAGACAAGGAAGAAGTATTCTGCTCGGTGACAGTTGCGGAGATTATATGGGGTTGTCAGGGGAGCAAGGTGTCAGTCAGCGCTTATTTTTCTAGCTGTCACATTCTCCTCTTTGTCCTTAGCATCAGGGACTCCTTTCCCCCCTCATTGTCCTTTGCTGGGTATCTCCGTATGCTAAATTGCTAAAAACTATAAGCTGTACAACATAGACAATAACATACACCTTTAACTAACAACTGGATGTAGTGTGTAATAAAAAATATGGAAAATAAATAATATTGTCTAAAACATTTGTGAAGGAAGCTTTAGAATATTTAATTATATTAGTAACATGTTTTCAAGACAAAGATAACAATTCCTCTTTTAACACACATATAATATTCACATGCATGGCTATGGATAGTACAACTTCATTATATTTTTATGCATTGTTCTGCTGAATTCTTTCCAATATATTAGCACTAGTAACATTTTAGCAGTTAGTAAATGCTGGTTTTACAGTTGTTCATCAAAAGATTGAGTAAGAATATATCAATAATGCCATTTTAACTGCTATATTTTAGCTGGAAATATAAAAATCTGAATTAATGCATGACATGAAGCTGAAATTGAATCATATTTTATTAGCCTTGCTAATACATTTAAAATAAATTAAAACTCCCTTTTATGGCTCTTCTTCAATTGAAAGCTGAAAAAAAGTGAAGATTCAGTTTACATTTCATGGAATTTCTAAGAATTGAAAGGAAGCCAAACAAAAAGATTTAGTTTGCTTACTAAGCTTGACATTTCAGCATAATGAACAAATCCTTCAAAAGAAAATTAGCTGGTGGTTCAATAAAGCGTATTATTTTCACCTCCTTGGAGAGATGTTGTCTTTTTCTATGATGTTACCTTTAAATAAAATCATGTTTGATCTTCTTTGAACATATAATTTTTATCGATTTGTTTTACTTCATATTAGGAAAAACAATAGTTGTTAAAGAAGTATCAGCTATATAACAATAAATCCAAGACGGCACGTAAAAGTCAGCAAACTCTAGATTTTGTTAAAAAATCTATACATTGAATCAAATTCATTGGCTTGCCTCTTGGGACCTTTATATGAGTTGATTTACAAAGCAGTTTAAAGTGGGTGCACACATGTTGTATATGGGTGGAGGTTGGATGCGCCCAATTATTTCTTCTAGATGGCCTCTGATATCCCTACACAAGACTAGAGATGAGTGAACCTGTTGGGGGCCTGGATTTCTGGGTCTGGAGTTCAGTTGAGTGATGATGCTGCAGCATGCAGTTCTTTGCACCGGTACACTTGGTGCTCGGGCCAGTCTGTGATCAGCTTGCACTGGAGGATACATCTGAGATTTCGCCGGTAGGGTGTATGTAAAATGAAAATAAATAAATAACTAAAAAATCACCACCCTTCAACCCTTGGAAGTGTTCTGCTGATGGATGGATGAGAGGCTGTATGTAGACGTACAGCTGAAAAGCCAATCGGTGAGGTCCAATGAGGATTGAGGTCAATCTCAGGTGCCGAACACTGCCACCCAAACCCTAACTTCATGGAGTTTGCTCATCTCTACTCCAGACAAAACAGAACTCAAAGGATCTTGATAATTTTATATCCTGCTGGCTTTTTTAGCCTCTGTTACATATTTATTTTTGAGTTCATATTTTTTGAGGTCCAAAATGGAACTTAAGACCCTTATATGCATAATGTCACAGAGAGAAAAGTCACAGGTTAATAAACCTGATTCCTTTGTTTTCAAGTGAAAGAAAAGTGAAAACAGAGTTGTATAGTATAGTCGGGGCAGATGGAAGTCGGGACACTTTCATTGGCAAAATCTGCCAAAATCTATAGGCATGGCTGACAGTCTAATGTGTGTAGAGAAAGCCACTCTCTGACAGAGAACACAGAGACAAACTAAGTGTTTCTGAGCTTGGGGGATTTGGGAAAAAAAGGTTTTGTCTTTCAACAAAAGCAATGTATTATTGAATATGTGAACCTGTCTCCTCCAAACTATAGTTCTGTCCGCAGACATCATATTATACAGCAGGTGTAGATGAAGCTAAGAAGAAAGTAGCTTTCTCAGAAAGCTTGCTTTGCATCAGTCTACACAGCTACTCCCACTATGAAACATGGAGCCTGCAGATTGGATGGCATTTTCACGATAATATGAATAAAATAGGTTGAAAAGATTAATGTGATCATGTAATTTCTAAAATTGATATATATCTCTAAAAAGGTAACTATGAATGGATTTATTTTTAAAAAGAGATGAACATTATTGGTGTAAGATCAGGATTTTCATTTTATGTTAAAATGTTTTTATCTTTAACTTCTCTAAGAAATAGATCATTTGTAATATGTCATTGCCATATTTATAGACACCATAATAAGGCTTTGACCATTTTAATTTTTATTTCATAACTCAATAATACTCATAGAAATAATAAATGTTGTAATATATTTTATCAGACAAATTTGCTTCTTTCTTTGCCAGAATTGATCAGTCATTGAAAATCTCAATTCTAAGACGCAATCAGTATTCAGCGAAGACTTTTCCATTACTGAGATAGGAGATAGCAGTTGTTACTGATAAGATTCTATGTAGTTAGAAGATGGATGAGGGGGCTGAGTTCTGCCTCTTTTTCCTTCCTCTGCATCTAGCTCCTTTCTCCTCCCGTCATAGAATCTCATCAATAAAGGCTAGGGTCACACTTCCGTTTTTTTTTTAAGACCTGATCCGGTTTTGAGCTTTTAAAAAGCTCAATACCAGAGCAGGAAACGCTCCTCATAGGAGCCCATTATAAAAACCGGATTGCTTTGCAAGCAATCCGGGTACCACCTCCGGCTCTGCAGCCTGCGTGAAAAATCATGCAGGCTGCAGTTTTCAGAGCGGTATCTCTGCCGCAGCAGATTTGCTGTAATGGGCTCCTGTGCGAGCCCATGCGGCTGCCGCAAGGCATATGTGAATGCGTGCGGCAGCCGGCGGCTTTATTTATCCCTGCTTCCGCTCAGGACTGCATGTCAGGGGTTTACTTAGCTGTTAACCCCTGAGCCGCAATTGTCGACTTTCATTCATTCATTATATTACAAGACGCCGGCTCCAGCATCAGGACCACTATGCTACGAACTTTGCATTAGCATTTTGCAGTACAGCATCCTCAATGAGGATGCTGTACTGTAAACTGCAAGCAACGTTTTTGTGTCAGGGAGAAAAATCCGAATTGTCCTGGATCCTCCTGGATAGATGGAAATTCGGATGGCAATTACCTGCCATCCGGCTCCATAGGAATACTATGGGGCTGAAACAAGATCCAGGGGGGTCCGGTTCACACTGGACAGCCCGGATCCAGAAAAACGTGATGTGAAACCGGCCTTACATAAATATGAATTGGCGTCTGTCATCCACTTCTAACCAATTGTCCCGATATCACGCACTGGTGGCAGCGTTATTTGCATGCTAAGGAGGAATGGGAAGGGAAAGAAGCAGCTCCACCACAAATTACTCATACATAGTGGTAAGCAAGTAGAATTGTTACTATTTGGTACTCGCCGAATAGTATGATATTCGGGCTACTCGCTACTCCCTGAGTTTCTTGTGATTACTTGAGAGTAGCGAGTAGTCCTTTCACTTTCGTAATGTATCTATATACACTGCGAAAGTGCACTAAAATGTTAATGAATGGGCCGGGCGAGTACTTTTGCAGTGTATGTATTTATACACTGCGAAAGTGCACTAAAAGTGAATAAAAGTTGTTAAAAAATAAAAAAAATATCATACTCACCTATCCGATGGCTGCACCCAGCAAAGAAGACATCCGATCAACGACAAGGACCTGTTATTCTGACAGCCAATCAGATGCTGGTAGCGCTCTGGCCAATCAGATGGCAGATGTCATAAACCACCTAATCGCTACCAGCCATCTGATTGGCTGTCAGAGTCACAGGTCCTTGTCGTTGATCAGATGTCTTCTTTGCCGATCCCGGTGCAGGCGTCAGATAGGTGAGTATGATATATTTTTATTTTTTAACAACTTTTATTCACTTTTAGTGCACTTTCGCAGTGTATATATAGATACACTGTGAAAGTACTCGCCCAGCCCATTCATTAACATTGGACTCGCTATACTCGCAATGAGTACCGAGTATCGGGACCTACTCGTTGTGAGTATAGCGAGTCCGATTAGTTCTGCAGTTGCTCATTCCTACTCATAGACTCCTCCACTTGTGTGATGGTTTGGTGTCCATCCAAGACCATGAAATTAGTGAGGGAAACTGGTGCTTTTTCTTCTTATTAATGGTCCTTTATCAATCTTTACAAATTAAAAGCATCATATGGTCCGCATGTGGGACCGCTAGACATGTTTTGATAAAACCATCTTAATCATTAGCAATTTACAAATAAAAAACACAAAATATATACATTTTTAAAAATGTTGTGTTTTTTATTTGTAATTTGCTAATGATTAAGATATTCCATGGGTACATGAAAAAGTGATACATACAAACAAGTTAAAAATACAATTCACAAACTAACAGTGACAGATGATACAGAGGGGAGAGAAAGGGCCCTGCCCTTGCCAGCTTACATTCTACAGGGCGGTGGGAAGGGAGACAGTAGGTTGGGTATGCTCCGGTGGTGGTGGAGCACCAGGTCCGATGGAGAGGTGGTGGGCCGGGTCCAGTGGTGGTGGAGCACGGGGTCCAGTGGTGGTGGAGCTCCGGGTCCAGTGGTGGTGTAGCACCAGGTCCAGGGTTGGTTAGGTGGCACCATGGTCATTGCAGGCTGTAGGCTGTTCTGAAGAGATGGGTTTTCAAGTTCCGCTTGAAGGTTCCGAGTATAGGGGATAGTCAGACATTTTGGGGTGCAGAATTTCAGAGAATGGGGGATGCTCGGGCGAAGTCTTGCAGGCGGTTATATGAGGAACGCACAAGTGTGGAGGAAAGAAGGGGGTCTTGGGAGAATCGAAGATTGTGAGTTGGAGGATATCGGGAGATTAGTTCAGAGATATATGAGGAGGACAGATATTTGAATTGCATACGCTGGGGAATTGGGAGCCAGTGGAGGAATTTGCAGAGGGGAGAAGTGAAGGAATGGCGAGGAGAGAGGTAGTCGGGCATCAGAGTTAAGGACAGATTGGAGAGGTGCGAGAATGTTAGCCGGGAGGCCACAGAGGAGGAGGTTGCAGTAGTCGAGAAGGCGGATTATGAGGGCATGCACTAGTAGTTTAGTAGATTGAGGGTTGAGGAAGGAACGGATTCTGGAAATATTTTTGAGTTGGAGGTGGCAAGGGCTTGCATGTGCGGTTTGAAGGACAAGGCAGAGTCAAGGGTTACTCTGAGGCAGCGGACTTCAGGTACAGGGCAAAGTGTGATATGATTTATTGTGAAAGATAGAACAAGTAAGGGAGATGTGTGAGATGGAGGAAAGATGATGACTTTGGTTATGTCTACATTGAGTTTTAGGAAACGAGAGGAGAAGAAGGAAGATATGGCTCATAGACACTCTGGGATTCTGGACAGGAGAGAGATGACATCTGTGTCAGAGTGTCATCAGCATACAGGTGATACTGGAAGCCATGGGACTTTATGAGTCCTGTTATGAGTTGTCCCAGACCAAGGGTATAAATTGAAAAAAGGAAGGGCCCCAGAACAGAGCCTTGAGGGACCCCAACAGAGAGGGGATGGAGCGAGAGGTTTGTGTGGTAGTGGGAGACACTATGTGTGCAGTTGGAAAGGTAGGAAGAGATCCAGGAGAGGGCAAGGTGAGTGATACCAATGGAAGAGAGGATGTGTAGTAGGAGGTAGTGGTCAACTGTGTCAAATGCAGAGGACAGGTCAAGAAGGAGGAGGACGGAGAACTCTTATGTGTATTCGGAAGTAGCGAGTAGTCCTAATACTTTCACAGTGTATCTATAGATACACTGCGAAAGTAGCCTAAAAGTGAGTAAAAGTTGTTAAAGATAATAAATTTACATACTCACCTGTCCGATGCCTGCACCGGGACCGGCAGAGAAGCCATCCGATTGCTGGACAAGGACCTGTGACTACCAGCCAATCAGATGGCCGGTAGCGATTTGGCCAATCAGATGGCGCCACGTCACAACCACGTGATCTCTACCAGAGATGTAGCAGAGCTAAAGAAGAACCCTGGATTGGACTACGTCGGACGGAAGAGGATTTTTTTTTAAATAAAGATAGAGTCCCTAAGTGTGACTTTGTTTTTTTTCAAATAAAAATACTTTTTCTTGGTGTTGTGTTTTTATTTAAACAATTTAATAGAAAATCATGGTGGTCATGTCTAATATTGGCGTGACCCCATGAATTTCGGGCTTAGGGTGAGCAGATAACAAAAAGCTGGCCCTAACCCCTTTATTAACCAGTGAGCCACGGCACTAGGGCCTTGGAAGAGTTGGGTTCAGCTCCAGAATATGGCGCTTCAATGAACGCGCCATCTTCTGGGGCGGCTGCGGGCTGCCATTCCCAGCGGGGGGTGCACAGAAGGCTTGGGCCTCCTAGCGCTGCTGATTCCAGCCCCCAGCTGCCTAGCTGGACCTGGCTGGACATAGAAGTCGCGCGGAGCCCCAGGCATTTTTTTTGGTCATATCATGAAATTCATGAAATAATAAAAAATAAGGGCTTCCCGATATTTCTGTGTCCAGGCAGGTACAAATAGTCACCTGGGGGTTGGGGGTAGCCCGTTGACGCCTGCTGTATCTGGCTGGCATACAAAAAGACGATGAAGCCCAGGTCAAATCTTTCTGAAAAATCTATTAAACAATCCTATAAAAAGGACTGCATCTTTATTAACCCATTGACCATGGTCGAGAGGTTAAAAAAGATGTAGTCCCTTTTAATAGGATTGTTTAATGGATTTTTCAGAAAAAATTTGACATGGGATTCGCCGTCTTTTTGCATGCCAGCCGGACACAGCAGGCGACAAATAGCCTGATAAAAACTCTATTGGATATATATTCCTATGGTAACTCGGTCTGAGCTACATATTAGCTATCAAGGATTTGCAGCATACCGAATACTGAGGACATTTACTCCTGGATACTTAATGGTCCCTAGTGACCGATACGCAAGTTAACAAGACCTAAAAAAGGTGAGTGCCATCTACATCCACCTACGATCTAATTATACATTTACATTTAGATCGGTGCGCTTTCTTCCTTTCCTTCTACCAAAAACACATTTTATAAATAAATTTGTAATATGTCCCATAGTCTGTTAATATACAAATCATCTAAATGAAGGAATAGGATATATCTTAATTGGATAAGATGTACAGACATAAAAATACTTATTTCAGCATTCAGGACTTTTACAAAGAGGCACTTGGTGCCCCTTTAGAGTTAATAGTCCTTTACCCAACCTTAACTTGAATCATTTGTGATTAACATGGTAGCATATGTGCTCCTAACAGATTCCCGCCATGTTTCATTAACTAGGGGTAAAACAGGAATAAGGATACAAGTATTTACAAATCAGCATGTCTACCAGCTATCAGCTAAACTAATTTATTTGTGCCAAAACTGTATTAAAGATAGCTAATGAGGGCTGAAAAAGTGTAAGGGGTATGACACAGATTAGACTAACATTCTGACATGTAAAATATTCACCTTCTCTACCTTCTAACAAGTAATTGTATATTCCTCAAGTAGACTTTTCTGCCTTGCAACTTTGCATAGGCTTTGCTAATTGGCAAAACAATTCTCTCGATGTCAAGATGATCTCTTTATTTATTAATGTGCGAAAAGTGAATTAAAATATTTTCTAAAGAAAACAAAAGAAAATTCTTTTTACATTGTTACTTTGGTTAACAAAGAAAAAAGTATCGGTACATAAATTTCATCTTTAAATACTTCTTCATTAGTTGGCAGATTAATTATAACTCTGACTGCTGTTTGGTTTTTATGAAAGCAGCTAGACATTTTTTAAATAGTGGAGTGGCCTATTACTTACCAGTACTTCTTTTCTGTGTACGTTATTGTATTATTTGACTACCCTATAGCTCCCTATACACAATACACTAAGATTATCTAAACTTGACAACTAGTGATGAGCGAAAAAACTCGTTACTATTCGTTTGTTACTTGCACAGATAGTACGGTATTGTGATACTCGTTATTCTACAAGTAACGCTGGTACTCATGAGTGATGTGTCGATCGTTAGCGATCTGACACAAATCGCCAGCTCCCTGCAGTACACAAAAGGAGTTGACACCCCAGTGAGAGCAGCTTGAATGGAAGGCTCTCACTGGGGATTACAGTAAGGTGTTGTATGCAGTGAAAACACAAAAAAGCCCACCCTCCTGCCCTGTCCTGGACATGCTCGTTTTGTGGCTGGCTGTGTGTGTGAGTTGAGCCTATCAATAATTGAGTAACATTGGACTTGCTATTCGGATGAGTATGTGAGTATTACAAAGTATTCATTATGAGTATATATATTATGAATATTTCGGTGCTCACTCATCCTTACTGCCAACAATTTAATGTGTATGGCAGATTCCCAATTCTGCACACTATGTGACATCAGAGGAGATATGGACCTGGCATGTCCGATTTTGACATCCATATCCTTCAGTTCTTGGTGAGATGCTGGCAGCGGCTCTCTCTTCAAGCATCTCTGTGTATGGAGGAGTTGGGAGGTATAGCTTCTGGCCAAAGGATAATGGAACCATCGTTCTATCATCAGTTATCTGTTGTGTATAGGACTATAAAGAACCCTGGTTAAACCAAACCTCACAAAATATTTTAACATCTGTTTTTTCACATTTTGTAGCTTGCCTTACTTTGCGTACACAAACTTGTGGGTAGTTCCACATGTAGATAATCTAATAAACAAATTGATTGACTTGGAGGTTTATACTAGGGTTTGATTACCTTGGTTGTCTAATTCAATAGTGATGTCTCCATTATTTTTCACACTCCTAGGACCTCATATTTTTCTTTATTCCTTCTTCATGTTTGCAATCTTTCTGGCTTCTAAGGACTGGAACTTGCAGGGCATGGTAATCGTTCACTTTTTGCATACGTTTTAGTGCAATGTAAGGTTTCAATATTTATTAATATATTTCTTGGTAAAAAATGTAATCAGAAATAATCCTTTCTATACGGATAGTGGAGAAAACATGGTGACTAGGCTAAAACATAAATAAAAGTAGAATTTTTTTTTTTTAAATAAGTGGATTTTAACTATGAATTAAAATTGTAGGTGAGGATATGGGTGATTCTTTAACGCATATTGAACAGTTTGATGCACAGGTGTTGAATTGCTCTTTAATTTATGTTTGTCATAATGGAGTTCAGCATCAGCCACGCTGTAATAAAGTCAGAGAATATAGGACATGCCTGTTCTTGCTCGTTTTCTGGTGTGCAGGTGTGATATAATATGTGAGGCTGACTTGCATAAAAGGTGTTCCATAAGGTTATACAAGGTGAGGATTTAAGGAATAATTGAGACCAAAGTCATAATCTAGTCATATCCTTAGTAGTACAAACATTTAAAATACTGGATTAGAATTGCTTACAAATCACTCCACAACTGGAATCTATTCACCTATTACTCTCTAAGGGATTTTACCAAATATAAAGTAATGTGAAATAATTGCCAAAATATTCCATATTTTTATAATCCTGATCTAATAAAGAGGGCAATGCAGTGCAGATAAAGACTACGAAAGGGCTTCAGTGCCTACAGGGTTTGTTTCATCATGATTCTTCTGTAGCATATTACTCCCAGCCTTACAACTCCCCAATTACATTGTGGTGGGTATTCCGGCCTTATTGGCAGTTAAGACCTACAGCATTGTGTTTCTGCTGGCCTAAACTTTGTCCATTCTAATGTTGCTTAAGACAGACAGTCTCTGAAGTATTAAAACACAATGGAGCTTAGGTAGGCTGGATCAGGAGCTACCAGTGAGCTTCAGCAATAATAGCTTCAATTATAAAAAAAAACATGTAACCAGTGCACACATTCAGCCACTGCTTCCAAACTGCAGTAGTGGTAGGTCCATTGATAATAATGAGTAGTAGGCAATAAAATTAAAAAAGTGAAGATTTTTGTAAAAAAGCATTAACTTTTAATACTGAATAAATTAAACAATAAAAACAAAATTGCTTCTTTTCATTAGCACTTTGCAATGTTGCCCATCTAGGAAAAAGAGGGTATAGGCTCATGCAAACACATATTCAGTGCAAGAGCTATCCGACAAAAATTATCCGCACGAGTGATGTTACCAACCTACGGGTTGTGACCCGTGGAAGCACTACAGAAGTGCGAAACGGCCCGTTGTTGAAGACCCCCCTCCAACATCTACCGTTGTCATAGGTTTACAAGGGGGTTGTGACGTCTCACAACCCAACAGGTGAGCGGTTTCAACAACTTGCTGCACTCACATAATCCCACAGATCAACACTATTGTGTGCCCTTTCCTTTTTAGTGCTTGATTCATAATAATAATAATAATAATAAGGCACTTATATGTTTTCTATGAGTTTATAAAAAAAAATGTATCTTATTTTTGCAAATATTTCATCTTCTATGTAGCTCTAATTAAGGGCTTAATAAAAATAGTAATTTCAAAAAGACATTGGCATTCAAAGGAGACAAATGGAACTTTATGAGTCACAAACTATTGGATCCTTAAAAGGTCATACTAAAAAATCTCCGGCTATATTTTATTTAGAATCAAGGTTAATGGCATATTGTTTACAAAATTTCATGGGTTGGTTATTGGCTGCAGGTGATTATGCAATTAAGGATTTCCATAGCAGTGACTGAACCTTCTAGATGACTTTCAATAGTGCCTTACTCCTTTTCTGCATGCTCTAAATCAGATTCAAGCATGTCTCGACCAACATCCTATCCCAAGTCTCTTCTACACATTCCCAATGTTAGTGCATACTCGTCGTCTCACTTAGATATATGAAAGCTTTTTCTTCATCTCTGCCCAAAAGTGTTAGATTGGGTTGAGATCTGTGGATGGTGGGGGGTAATCCATCACCTCTACTTCATTGTCATTGAACCATTTCTTTACCAATCATGACGTATGGTTCTCTAGCTCCCAATAGGATCAATGAGTAAATGTCTTTTGCGTGCTTTCTGTAAAAAGATTTTGCCTGATTGCTAGGATCCTGTATAGAAGTGGCACAGTTATTCATGTATAAGATGAATTTAAACAATTTAATAAATCTGGTGATCTGATATGCTTATCATCCTCCACACCTGCTGACCTGTTACAGTGGCACTATACCTGCATGATCTAAATATGCAGGGTGTTTGGTGTGGTAACAATATACTACTTGCCCCTATGAATGTGTGCGGGTGGATGCTCTTTGTCATGCTTGGGAGGCCAGGGTAACAAGGAGCTGGATGTAGGGGGTCAGTGGAGCCTACTCTGGCCCTGATACTGGGGTCCCTGGCTTGCTATGATCTTGGAGGTACCTCTAAAGGTGAGGAGGTCCAAGCCACCAGCCTAAGTCCCTATCTCCTGAGAAGCCCTAGGCATAAGCCCCTACCTCCACCTACGGACCACAAAACCCAGCAACTTCCAATGGAGAGGAAAGCAGAAGCTTCGGAAAAGTATCTGCACACAACAGGTCGTCACAGTCCAAAAGTGAACTGAATCAGCGACATCAGGTGGATGTGGGCTGACCCATTTATGGCTGAGGGGTGGGGAGCAACCAGCCAAGGCACGCCCCTCAGCTCACCTAAGCCTGAGTCATATTCATCACACACAACTGCACTCTCAGCTCCCGCTCATCAGCTTCCTCTCTCCACATTGAGAGCAGGGAAAAAAAAGGCTTCATTTAAACCACAGAGGCAGCACTTCCATACAGAAAGGCAGTCAATATGTAACAGTACCCCCCTGACAATGGGAGGCCTCCGAACTCTCAGCCGGACGCATCCGGCAAAGGTCCAAACTTTCTGAGGGATGAAATATGGAAGATCTTCTAGGTGCCGAGCACTGGGGGGACGGCTAGATGGAACAACACGGGGTTGCAAATAGCTGAAATACTAAATGGACCAAGAACTTCAGTAGTAGGAGCTCCAGCCGCACACTTCCACCTTACGTGTCATGACCGCACCCACATATAGTCACCCACACTCAGGTCTGGACCTGAACGTTTATTGCATTGCAAATGACCACAAACAGGGGACACACAGTCAGGACGGCAATCAGTAACAGCATCCCCCTGGGGACCAGGGCTACCTCCCCCGGAGTGCATAGTAGGGGCCACTGTCAGTCCCCAACCGCCCCTCCTGGATGATGCCTAGCCCTCTCATGAACCCGAGATGCAGACCGGAGCCCACTCCCGGATCCAGACTTAGGCTAGGGTCACATTTGCGGCAGGGCACTGCGGATCCTGATCCGGTTTTGAGCAGTAAAAGTGCTGAAAACCGGATCAGAAACCACAGCCCATAGGAGCCCATTATAGTAACCGGATTGCACTACATGCAATCCGGTTACCATTTGCGGAATTGCAGCCCGCGGTAAAAATCATGCAGTTTTTTCAGCGGTTTGCAAACCACAGCAGGCTTGCTATAATGGGCTCCTATGAGAGCCCATGCAGCTGCCGCAAGGCACATGTGAATGCCTGCGGCAGCCGTGTGCTTTGTTCATCCCTGCTGCCGCAGGGATGAACAAAGGGTTAAATGTTAATAATAGATATGGGCAACATGTCTCTAGGGGGAGTCAACCCTCCCTAGAGACATGCTGTCCACTCAGGTGGGCATGTTAGGGGTTAATGTGGGCATTTGTAGTATTGCCGGCTATTGTCGAAATTTTCAATTTTATGAAAGAACCCGGCGTCTCCTCACTGTGTTGGACATGCAGTATGTAATGTACATACTGTATGAGCCGCTATCCATGGTCCTGAAAGCATTAACATTAGGTCTATGGACCTTGAAGTAGGAGGAGGGTATTAGATTTATAACAGATTTAAGGGGAATGCCAGTATCAGGGCACCCTACTCCCAAGGCACACCAACATTGTGGATATCAGCAGAGTCACAATAGGAAACACTGTATCAAGCCTCCTGATGATTTAATGAAAAGCGTCGAGGCATGGGGTGTAATTTGAAGCTCTACACAAGCTAAGTACCCTGACATGATCTGTCACTTTTGTCTACATGTATATAGGGATCTAAGTGATCCCTTTATACATTGATTGGAGATATCACTATGGAACATTGGTGAGGACATAACTGGTGATAGCCTGCATTAGGTTCCACATTTAACACTTTATCAGAGTCCACTACTAGAGGGCAGAGTGCTGATGGGATGAGTATCAAGTTCTTTTAAGAGTAGGACACAGAGCCAGACCGAACACTTCATTGAAATATGGCCCTGAGCTGGACATTAGGGAAGGGGAGCACCTTTCTCCTGCTTGTAGGGTCAGTATAGGGAAGTGTAGAGTTAGCCACCAGCGAGCGGAGGCGCCATAATGATTTTAGGGTGACGACCTCCGCTGACAGGTAGTAGAAAGGAGGGAGCGATTCATCGGGGTTTGAGTCTTCCTTCCATACTTTCTGTGCATCTACCTTTTTATCTTTTTCTGTGTTGTGAGTCCACAGTTAACAATAAAGATTTGATTTTAGGATTAATTATGATTTGTTATGTTTCTGAACCCTGTTAAAACTACCGACTGATTGGAGACGGTAATCTTGTAGAATACTCACATGCATTGTGACCATTATTAATCCTTGTCAAGTATCCAATGCCTATGGCTGTGAAACATCTGACATCCTCCACCGAAATTGAAAGTTTCTTAAATTTCTGTATCTTTTAGCCCTTTTTACCTTATTTTTCCCAGACCCTTTTACACCTATCAGACCCCATTCTATTGACTTTTGTCTAATCACTCTAAAGGTACTGTCACATGCGGCAATATTGCTCCCAGTTTCACTGACAATTTGCTGGTTGCAGTGAAATCATGGACACATTGTTACATTTGTACACGGCAACAAAATAGAACAATGTGTCCATGATTTCACTGCAACCAGGAAATTGCCAGTGAAATTGCAAGCAATATTGCTGCGTGTGATGGAACCCTTCCAATCTTCTAAAGTCTACTTTTGTACATTTTTGCAAACTCAAGTCAATGCTTCTTATGATGATATTAAAGTTGAGACTTCACCTTTTTTCAGGCGTTCATTTGCATCTTGAGTAACATGCATGACAGTGTGCTTGCATAGACATCTATTACGAAGCACATGATCTACGTCTACTGTCATGTTTGTTGCACAAGAAATGAAAGACCTTATGATGAGCCAACATAATAACTCTGATATTTTCCCTAGATGTCCACGTCTTGGCTTTTAAATAGATAAATGGACTTCCTTTTATACTTTTCCAACTGTCATGGCACTTACATGACTCAGTTTTGGCAATATTCTTGGCCACTATTTGGATGATGCTGTTGCTCTATTCTTGAGAAATCTTCCTCACAGCTGCTCCTTTATTTGAACCAGTGACCTTTCACTTGGGAATCAACCTAATAACACACTTAAATATTAGGGAATATGAAAACAGGTGGTAATTTGTAGTATATAGGAAGAAAAAGATATTTCAAATTTCAGGAGCAAAACAGCAAAAATGCGGTGACATGACAAGATTTTGCATAACTAATCATATACTAAATAGTTTCAAGTCAAATTTATGTATGAGATAGCCAAGATGATTGTCTATACATTTAAGGTAGAGTACTCTCATGCTCAAAGCTATAGTGAATGATGAGCTACGGAGCCTGAAAGTCAAAAGTTCAAAAGATTAGCTTGTCAGTATATATAAGAATAATATCACTTAACATTTATAGTGTAGTTACATGCATAAGTACTCAACAATCTCAGAAATAATGGAATCACATGTGGACCGTGCATATTCTTTATTACAGTCCTTGACAAAAGTTATGTCGCTTATCCATGTCATGTAAATAAAAGCTTATAACCTGAAATTAAATTCATCCATTGGTTTTATAAATTACTCTTCTGAAAGTTGAAACCCTCCCAAATATGGTTTAGGTTAAGAAATAAA
This sequence comes from Allobates femoralis, assembly GCA_033576535.1. Lineage (NCBI taxonomy): Eukaryota > Metazoa > Chordata > Amphibia > Anura > Aromobatidae > Allobates > Allobates femoralis. The sequence goes on from JARQOC010000003.1 coordinate 210,440,052, forward strand.
TTAGCATCAATGCTGAAATATTGATCATTTAATGAACACAGAATGGTCAGATTTTGGCAAGACAAAAGTTTTGTCGCTCACAGAAAGTAATGTGATTTTTAAACAAATAATTAGCTTAAAATAAAAATATGTGTTGCATAACATTGGTGAAAGAAGTTGTTGTGCTATTAGAGTCATATTTAATAATTTGTGTGACTTCCATGAGCTTGAAGGACTGCATTCATGAGGTTCAACAATGATACATGCAATTTATTAATGAAGTCATCAGGAATAGCAAAGAATGCAGTCTTACATGCCTCCCAGAGTTCATCTAGATTCTATGGTTTTGTCTACCAAGCTTCCTCTTTCATCCTACCACAAACATGCTCAATGATGCTCATGTGTGGTGACTGGGTAGGCCAGTCCTTTAGCACCTTGATCTTTTTTGCCTGGAGGAACTTTGTTGTAGAGATGTGTGTATGAGATGGAGCACCATCCTGTTGCAGAATTTGACCCCTTTTATGATTTGGAATATAAGAGGTAGCTTGATATTTAAGGCTATTGATATTGCCTTCCACCTTGCAAATGTTTTGCACACCCCCATACTGAATTTAACCCCAGACCATGATCTTTCCACCACCAAATTTGGATCCATACGGGCTCCAGTAAGTCTCCTGCAGTATTTGCGGCAGCTGTGGTGTAATTTTACTGAAGATTCATCAGAGAAATCTACCTTCTGCCACTTTGCAAATGCCATATGGTTTTTATTTGCCTTTTGTTTAGTGCTGGCTTCTGGGCACTAATTCGACCATGGAGGCCATTTTAAGACAGAATCCTACAAACTGTTCTAGTTGACATAGGAACTTGAGGTGACTAGGCCTGTTGGAGCTCTGCTGCAGTGGAAGAGGGGCTTGCTTAGAATTTTCTAACCAACAAACATTCCTCCTGAGCAGTTGTCTTGCAGGGTCTGCCAGACCTGGGCTTGTCAAACATATCTCCAGTCTTTTCAAATCTTTCTTTAATTCTGTGTACTTGACTCTGAGACACATTAAAGGTGCCAGCTACATCTGCAGTGGATCTGGTCTTCAGCCTCCTGATAATCAAGGTTTTGGTCGCAAGGGGGAATTTTGGCATGTTGTCAGAGCTCAAGGTGCAGTTCAAGTCAAGGTCTCGGGAGCTGGGTTTCTTTTCATACACACCCACTAATTAAAAGATCATTTATAGAGCACTGGTGAGGATGTAAACTAGGATTGGGTGCATTATATGACCAGGTAACAAAACTTTTGTCATGCCAAAATCTGACCATTCTGTGTTCATTAAATGATCAATATTTCAGCATTGATGCCAATTTATTTTCTTAACCTAAACCACATTTGGGAGAGTTTCAGCTTTCAAATGAGTAATTTATAAAACCAATGGATGAATTTAACAGAAGGTTATAAGCTTTTATTTACATTTTGTAAATAAGCGACATAACTTGTGTCAGGGACTGTAGATATGTTGGTAGTTTAACACATTTCTTGATATGGTTATAGAATTACTGAAAAGTATTTTTACCATATTGCTAACCCAAGTTTATTATTACTTTTTTTCATTAATGGAAAGATAAGGATACAAAATCAATCATTATATAAACAAAGAAGATAGGATTAACCCCTTCACAAACTAGGACGTATCTATAAGTTTTGGGACGGAAGGAGTGACCAATGACGTTTAGGTACATCCTGGCGATTTTGCCAGCTATTGAAAGTCTCACAAGCCATGCCAGTCGCATTATGTACAAGGGGATGAGTCAGAGCTGCAAGTGTTCTGTCACAATCTGTTAAAATGCTGGAGCATTGCCAGGGTCGGTGTCAGAATTCAACCCCTGTAGGTGTCAAAACACCTGCAAAATCCAGCAACCTTAAAAAATAATTCAAAGCTTCAAAAAGTTCTGCAGGTTTAAAGAAAATGGTAGACCTTATAGCAGGATCCATCCTAACTGTAAGGTTAGGTGTTGTTGCAAGCCAGCAGTTCTTCTAGCAAGCGTTTTGGCACCAAACAATCAGGGAAAGTTTTGGTTCGATTTTAAATTAATTTAAAACTTTTTTTTCCCAAACAAACCCATGTTTGCCGATTTTTTTGTAAATAACTCGAGTTTCCAATCGCGAACAGAATCTGCAATGTGCGTGCCAAATTTGAAATTGGCAAACATGTTTGTGGAAAGTTCGCTCATCTCTACTTAAAACCACCATTTGTGCCTGTACTCAAAGGGCTACAGGAGAAAAGTGAAAACTGTACACCATAAAATGTATTTAAAATAAATAAAGGTTATTATGTACATAATTAAAGAAAATCTGTCCGGTCAACAATCATTATGTAACGTATATCATTTCTAATTCCTCTCTCTAAGATCTCTATTCATGTATTTCTATTATTTATACTTCGCTCCTACTCTGTGTAAACTTCAAAATAAAATATTTATTCCATCTGTCAATCACTGTGAGTGATCTCTTGCTTCTCTGCTTCACACAGCCCAAAAAATGAATATTAATGCATCACTGAACTGCCCTGCCCTTCTCTGGTCTATATGCTGTGTTTGGTTAGCTCTACAGGTGCAGGCAGAGGAGAAAGGAGGGGGGAGTTGTGTGCTTTTAGCAGATGCAGCTCTGAGCTAATCATTGTGTGTATCTGAGTCATGTGTGTAGTGTGTGCTGGAGATATTTCTATGTGTTTATATGAACATTTGATCATTTCCTCAGCAGACACACACAACACATGTATGCAGGGAAACAAATGTTCATATAAACAGAAAACTGTCACAGGCAGCACATGCTTGTGATGTTACTACAAGAGTTGTAGCACAAAACACCTCTCAACTCCCTCCCCAGCAGCCTGCAGACGCCTAAAGGCCCCGTTACATGCATCCATGTCTCAGAGATCGCACCAACGATCCAACTTGACGTAGATCGCTGGAACGATGTTCAATGATCGCTGGTGAGGTGTCACACATACAGATATTGCTAACGACATCCCAATGATGCAGTGATGCAGCGATCGTCAAGACGACACAGCGAACGGTATTTGAAGTCATTTGTACGCTGTCACACAGCAGCTACTCGAATGACTCCGACCTCAATGTGGGCGTAGTTCTTGACACAGTATGGCAGGTAGGCATACCTGAGTTTTGTTATCTATGCCCCTACAACTTTGAATGGTGTTCACTACTGCATTCCCATTGGTCAGCCTTGCCTTGAAAGCTGGCCACTAAATGAGCACTTTCGCCCTTTGAACCATCTCGCAATTCAAATGTGCCTTTGGTTCCGCCTGTGCAAGACATTGGCGCATCCCCAAACTGTCAGACAGGAACACACGTGTGTGCACTGTTGCCAATTCCATGTATGGCTATGTACATGTGTTATTTGCAAGATGTCAACTGGAGATGAGCCACCACCCTAGTTTTTGAATTCGACTCGATTTGTCGAATTGGGGGTGTGTTCATCGAATGTTTTTACAATTTTTTAGTACAAACATTGTTAAATCTGCAGAAATGGGGATTCACCAACACTCACCACCGAAGATTCCGAATCTGCTCCCGGATTGTCTGGATACATTCCAGGGTCTTATACCCCAGATCTTTTGCGGATCTGAGTGGTGCTGCACTCCACTCCTAGCCTTCTCCACAGACCGTGATGTACCTGTTAAGGAGAGAAAAAGGAGTACATACTTAATTGACATGAATACATAAGAGGGTCTGAGTACAAATACATACACTACTTAATATTACTCAATATTATCCATAGCATAACTTATGCAGTACTGCCTGCTTATGCAGCACAGAATGGTCATAATGCTGCTCACACCAATAATCGTGGTGGTCCAGGACCTTGATGAGGTACATCACTTCAGCGTTACCCCAAGGAGAAGAGCACCTCTGTGCAGCCATATCTCCGCCGGGGCTACGTATGCAGCATTAAAACATGGCCTAACATACGAGAATGTCATGATGTCACAACGCACGTTGTTTACGCAGAGGGCGCTTAGGTGTCCACAAAGGAAGCGCCCGCACATACTGTACAGACTTTTTGGAGGCGCTGCTGCATACGTGATATTTAATGTGTGATCGCTTGTGTGTGCCCCCTGGTTCAATGCCTACCAACACATTCCAAACACATTACTACTATTTTACATACAATAAATCCAAAATTTCGCCAAATGATGCCAATTACAAGATCTATTTCTGTGTATATGTATGTGTAAGTACACAATGTATGCAGCTACCTAAAAATAAGTATGTATGTGTTATATGTGAGTGTATATGTACATTTATGTCTGCAAATGTGTGTCTGTAATTTACACATGTAATGAAAGTGATATATCGTCATATACTTTGGCGACATACCGTTGTGGCCAAAAGTATTGACACCCCTGCAATTCTGTCAGATAATACTCAGTTTCTTCCTGAAAATGATTGCAATCACAAATTCTTTGGTATTATTATCCTCATTTAATTTGTCTTCAATGAAAAAACACAAAAATAATTGTCCTAAAGCCAAATTGGATATAATTCCACACCAAACATAGAAAAGGGGGTGGACAAAAGTATTGGCACTGTTAGAAAAATCATGTGATGCTTCTCTAATTTGTGTAATTAACAGCACTTGTAACTTACCTGTGGCACCTAACAGGTGTTGGCAATAACTAAATCACACTTGCAGCCAGTTGACATGGATTAAAGTTCACTCAACCTCTGTCCTATGTCCTTGTGTGTACCACATTGAGCATGGAGAAAAGAAAGAAGACCAAAGAACTGTCTGAGGACTTGAGAAACCAAATTGTGATGAAGCATGAGCAATCTCAAAGTTACAAGTCCATCTCTAAAGACCTGAATGTTCCTGTGTCTACCGTGCTTCATCCTGCCCCCTCGCCAGCTCCATCCTGCCCCCCTGGGCTCCATCCTGCCCCCCCCCAGCTCTATTCTGCCCTGCCGGCTCCATCCAGCCCCCCTGCCGGCTCCATCCTGCCTCCCCGTTGGCTCCATCCTGCCCGTCCCTGGCTCCATCCTGCCCCCCGCCAGCTCAATCCTGCTCCCCCAGCTCCATCCTGCCCCGCTCGCTCCATCCTGCCCCGCTCGCTCTATCCTGCCCTGCTCACTCCACCCTGCCCCGCTAGATCCATGCTGCCACCCCGCCACCATCCTGCCCCCCATCACCATCCTGCCCCCCCACCGTCACCATCTTGCCCCCCTGCTCAATCCTGCCCCCCTGCTCCATCCTGCCGCCCCGGCTGTTAGCGGTCATGTGACCGATCAGCTGATCGGTCTCCCAGGCAATAACAGGTCCTAAAGGTCTGTAGGACCTAGAAGACGGAGGTGGAGCGAGCCGGCGGACAGGTGAGTATCCTCAATGAGGATTTTTTTATTTTTACTTTTACTGTGGAGGAGCCAGGAGGAGCAGGGGGCCGCGGGGAGCGGAGTATCGCCATATACCATAGTGCTGCTATACATGTACTGTAATGTACCGCCATATACTATTTTGCTGCTATACATGTGCTGTAATGTACCGCCATATACTATAGTGCTGCTATACATGTACTGTAATGTACCGCCATATACTATAGTGCTGCTATACATGTGCTGTAATTTACCACTATATACCATAGCGCTGCTATACATGTACTGTAATGTACCACCATATGCTATAGTGCTGCTATACATGTACTATAATGTACCGCCATATAATTTAGTGCTGCTATACATGTACTATAATGTACCGCCATATACTATAGTGCTGCTATACATGTACTATAATGTATTGCCATATACTATAGTGCTGCTATACATGTGCTGTAATGTACCACCATATACCATAGCGCTGTTATACATGTACTGTAATGTACCACCATATATTATAGTGCTGGTATACATGTACTATAATGTACCGCCATATACTATAGTGCTGCTATACATGTACTATAATGTATTGCCATATACTATAGTGCTGCTATACATGTGCTGTAATGTACCGCCATATACTATAGCGCTGCTATACATGTGTTGTAATGTACCACCATATACTATAGTGCTGCTAGACATGTACTATAATGTACTGCCATATACTATAGTGCTGCTATACATGTACTATAATGTACCGCTATATACTATAGTGCTGCTATACATGTACTGTAATGTACCGCCATATACTATAGTGCTGGTATACATGTACTATCATGTATCGCCATATACTATAGTGCTGCTATACATGTGCTGTAATGTACCACCATATACCATAGCGCTGATATATATATATATATATATATGCAGGGGTGTAACTACAAGAGGTGCAGGGGTTGCGATCACACCCGGGCCCTGGAGCCTAGGGGGTCACCAAAGTCCCTTTGGCTTATAGAAAAAGACTATTGCTATTAAAGATATGTAATAATTGGGGGCCCCGTTGGAGCTTTCGCATCGGGGCCCATGAGCTTCAAGTTATGCCACTGTATACAGTGCCTACAAGTAGTATTCAACCCCCTGCAGATTTAGGTGGTTTGATAAGATGCAAATAAGTTAGAGCCTTCAAACTGCAAACGAGAGTAGGATTTATTAACAGAAGCATAAATCTTACAAACCAAAAAGTTATGTTGCTCAGTTGAATTTTAATACATTTTAAACATAAAAGTGTGGGTCAAATATTATTCAACCCCTAGGTTTAATATTTTGTGGAATAACCCTTGTTTGCAATTACAGCTAATAATCGTCTTTTATAAGACCTGATCAGGCCGGCACAGGTCTCTGGAGTTATCTTGGCCCACTCCTCCATGCAGATCTTCTCCAAGTTATCTAGGTTCTTTGGGTGTCTCATGTGGACTTTAATCTTGAGCTCCTTCCACAAGTTTTCAATTGGGTTAAGGTCAGGAGACTGACTAAGCCACTCCATCATCTTGATTTTTTCCCTCTTGAACCAGGCCTTGGTTTTCTTGGCTGTGTGCTTTGGGTTGTTGTCTTGATGGAAGATGAAATTACGACCCATCTTAAGATTCTTGATGGAGGAGCAGAGGTTCTTGGCCAAAATCTCCAGGTAGGCCGTGCTATCCATCTTCCCATGGATGCGGACCAGATGGCCAGGCCCCTCGGCTGAGAAACAGCCCCACAGCATGATGCTGCCACCACCATGCTTGACTGTAGGGATGGTATTCTTGGGGTCGTATGCAGTGCCATCCAGTCTCCAAACGTCACGTGTGTGGTTGGCACCAAAGATCTCGATCTTGGTCTCATCAGACCATAGAACCTTGAACCAGTCTGTCTCAGAGTCCTCCAAGTGATCATGAGCAAACTGTAGACGAGCCTTGACATGACGCTTTGAAAGTAAAGGTACCTTACGGGCTCATCTGGAACGGAGACCATTGAGGTGGAGTACGTTACTTATGGTATTGACTGAAACCAATGTCCCCACTGACATGAAATCTTCCCGAAGCTCCTTCCTTGTTGTCCTTGGGTTAGCCTTGACTCTTCGGACAAGCCTGGCCTCGACATGGGAGGAAACTTTCAAAGGCTGTCCAGGCCGTGGAAGGCTAACAGTAGTTCCATAAGCCTTCCACTTCCGGATGATGCTCCCAACAGTGGAGACCGGTAGGCCCAACTCCTTGGAAAGGGTTTTGTACCCCTTGCCAGGTTGTGACCCTCCACGATCTTGTCTCTGATGGCCTTGGAATGCTCCTTTGTCTTTCCCATGTTGACCATGTATGAGTGCTGTTCACAAGTTTGGGGAGGGTCTTAAATAGTCAGAAAAGGCTGGCAAAATAGATAATTAATCCACACATGTGAAGCTCATTGTTCTTTGTGCCTGAACTACTTCTTAATACTTTAGGGGGACCAAACAGAATGCTGGTGGTTTGAGGGGTTGAATAATAAATGACCCTCTGAATTAACTTTTAACGCTTTAAAAAAAAAAAAAATTAAAAAATCTTTTTGGCTGCAGTGCATTTCCCACTTCCAGGCTGATCTACAGTCCAAATGTCACAATGCCAAGTTAATTCCGCATGTGTCAACCACCTAAATCTGCAGGGGGTTGAATACTACTTGTAGGCACTGTATACAGTTAGGGCCAGAAATATTTGGACAGTGACACAATTTTCGCGAGTTGGGCTCTGCATGCCACCACATTGGATTTGAAATGAAACCTCTACAACAGAATTCAAGTGCAGATTGTAACGTTTAATTTGAAGGGTTGAACAAAAATATCTGATAGAAAATGTAGGAATTGTACACATTTCTTTACAAACACTCCACATTTTAGGAGGTCAAAAGTAATTGGACAAATAAACATAACCCAAACAAAATATTTTTATTTTCAATATTTTGTTGCGAATCCTTTGGAGGCAATCACTGCCTTAATTCTGGAACCCATGGACATCACCAAACGCTGGGTTTCCTCCTTCTTAATGCTTTGCCAGGCCTTTACAGCCGCAGCCTTCAGGTCTTGCTTGTTTGTGGGTCTTTCCATCTTAAGTCTGGATTTCAGCAAGTGAAATGCATGCTGAATTGGGTTAAGATCTGGTGATTGACTTGGCCATTGCAGAATGTTCCACTTTTTAGCACTCATGAACTCCTGGGTGGCTTTGGCTGTATGCTTGGGGTCATTGTCCATCTGTACTATGAAGCGCCGTCCAATCAACTTTGCAGCATTTGGCTGAATCTGGGCTGAAAGTATATCCCGGTACACTTCAGAATTCATCCGGCTACTCTTGTCTGCTGTTATGTCATCAATAAACACAAGTGACCCAGTGCCATTGAAAGCCATGCATGCCCATGCCATCACGTTGCCTCCACCAAGTTTTACAGAAGATGTGGTGTGCCTTGGATCATGTGCCGTTCCCTTTCTTCTCCAAACTTTTTTCTTCCCATCATTCTGGTACAGGTTGATCTTTGTCTCATCTGTCCATAGAATAATTTTCCAGAACTGAGCTGGCTTCTTGAGGTGTTTTTCAGCAAATTTAACTCTGGCCTGTCTATTTTTGGAATTGATGAATGGTTTGCATCTAGATGTGAACCCTTTGTATTTACTGTCATGGAGTCTTCTCTTTACTGTTGACTTAGAGACAGATACACCTACTTCACTGAGAGTGTTCTGGACTTCAGTTGATGTTGTGAACGGGTTCTTCTTCGCCACATAAAGTATGCGGCGATCATCCACCACTGTTGTCATCCGTGGACGCCCAGGCCTTTTAGAGTTCCCAAGCTCACCAGTCAATTCCTTTTTTCTCAGAATGTACCCAACTGTTGATTTTGCTACTCCAAGCATGTCTGCTATCTCTCTGATGGATTTTTTCTTTTTTTTCAGCCTCAGGATGTTCTGCTTCACCTCAATTGAGAGTTCCTTTGACCGCATGTTGTCTGGTCACAGCAACAGCTTCCAAATGCAAAACCACACACCTGGAATCCACCCCTGACCTTTTAACTACTTCATTGATTACAGGTTAACGAGGGAGATGCCTTCAGAGTTAATTGCAGCCCTTAGAGTCCATTGTCCAATTACTTTTGGTCCCCTGAAAAAGAGGAGGCTATGCATTACAGAGCTATGATTCCTAAACCCTTTCTCCGATTTGGATGTGGAAACTCTCATATTGCAGCTGGGAGTGTGCACTTTCAGCCCATATTATATATATAATTGTATTTCTGAACATGTTTTTGTAAACTGCTAAAATAACAAACTTGTGTCACTGTCCAAATATTTCTGGCCCTAACTGTATATATATATATATATATATATATATATATAACTAGAAAAAGTTCTCTGCAGCACTCAGTTACTACCAATGACGTACAAATGCTAACAAGCTATATGTATATGAGAAAAAAGTTTAAAAACTTACGTTTTTTCAAAAAACTCAAAAATCTTATCTTTTTATTTCTGAAGTTCTTGGTACATACATTGGCCAATGTCTGCTTGCTCATCAACTGCGACAAAGTGACTTCAGGTCTGATGAGTCCTATCGCTGACATCCCTGTCCTCCTTGTCCACCCCCCACCTCTCAGTGGGCAGACTCCATCTTGACCCTAGATCACCTGTGGTCAATGAGGGTGCAATTGCAGCATGGAGCCAGCATCTCCATATGATACAAAAAAGAGAAAAAAAACTGCACAGCACTCACAGACTAAATGTGAACTGGTGCCAGCAGGGACGCTGGGTCAAATAACTAGAAAAAGTTCTCTGCAGCACTCAGTTACTACCAATGACGTACAAATGCTAACAAGCTATATGTATATGAGAAAAAAGTTTAAAAACTTACGTTTTTTCAAAAAACTCAAAAATCTTATCTTTTATTTCTGAAGTTCTTGGTACATACATTGGCCAATGTCTGCTTGCTCATCAACTACGACAAAGTGACTTCAGGTCTGATGAGTCCTATCGCTGACATCCCTGTCCTCCTTGTCCACCCCCACCTCTCAGTGGGCAGACTCCATCTTGACTCTAGATCACCTGTGGTCAATGAGGGTGCAATTGCAGCATGGAGCCAGCATCTCCATATGATACAAAAAAGAGAAAAAAACTGCACAGCACTCACAGACTAAATGTGAACTGGTGCCAGCAGGGACGCTGGGTCAAATAACTAGAAAAAGTTCTCTGCAGCACTCAGTTACTACCAATGACGTACAAATGCTAACAAGCTATATGTATATGAGAAAAAAGTTTAAAAACTTACGTTTTTTCAAAAAACTCAAAAATCTTATCTTTTTATTTCTGAAGTTCTTGGTACATACATTGGCCAATGTCTGCTTGCTCATCAACTGCGACAAAGTGACTTCAGGTCTGATGAGTCCTATCGCTGACATCCCTGTCCTCCTTGTCCACCCCCCACCTCTCAGTGGGCAGACTCCATCTTGACCCTAGATCACCTGTGGTCAATGAGGGTGCAATTGCAGCATGGAGCCAGCATCTCCATATGATACAAAAAAGAGAAAAAAACTGCACAACACTCACAGACTAAATGTGAACTGGTGCCAGCAGGGACGCTGGGTCAAATAACTAGAAAAACTTCTCTGCAGCACTCAGTTACTACCAATAACCAGTAACTGAGTGCTGCAGAGAAGTTTTTCTAGTTATTTGACCCAGCGTCCCTGCTGGCACCAGTTCACATTTAGTCTGTGAGTGCTGTGCAGTTTTTTTCTCTTTTTTGTATCATATGGAGATGCTGGCTCCATGCTGCAATTGCACCCTCATTGACCACAGGTGATCTAGGGTCAAGATGGAGTCTGCCCACTGAGAGGTGGGGGGTGGACAAGGAGGACAGGGATGTCAGCGATAGGACTCATCAGACCTGAAGTCACTTTGTCGCAGTTGATGAGCAAGCAGACATTGGCCTATATATATACATATATATATATATATATATATACATATGTAGTTCACTCACGTTAACTGAACAAGTTCTGTCAGTCACAGTATGTCAACTACATACATATTCTAGAATGCCTGATGCGTTAGAATCGGGCCACCATCTGGTAAATATAAATATACGTACAGAAGTAGAAAATAAATATAGAAGCAATCATTTTTAAAATTTTACATTAAACAATAATATAACTGGAACGAATGCTTAGTAATGTGTATAAAATATTATTATTGTATAGGAGTCATAGATATTAATGGGTATACTGTGAGCTATAGTAACTAAATTTTATCTCAATATGAATTCTACACTGCCTAATATATATAGAGAAAATACCTGTATAAATGACCATCTGCAGCACTGTATGTTATCTATTATAATAATTACCTTTTGGCATCCTCAATTCCGCTGTGAGGATGTCTAGGAATCCCAGAATTCCATGCGTCGGCGGCAGCCATATTGGCACACTCAAGCGATGGGTGTACCAATATAGAGACCGCTGCCAGTACCAGCTCATTGGAATTAGCACTTCTAACAAATATGCCAATTTCTGGGGTGGCTGCTACTTTGGTGGGCAAAAAATAATAGGCAAAGCCCTACGTATTTTTTTGTCAACCAAGGTAAAATCAGGCAGCTGAGGGTGGCAGCTCTCAACTGTTCGCTTTATCTGCTTTGAGGCTGAAAATATAGCAAAGCTCTGCACATTTTTTTCTACAATATTTTATTTATTTTACAACACTATGATGGCAGGTTGGTTGCCATACAATAATGTGAAAGACAACCAAGCTCAGGCACCATCCAGATTGTGGAAATCCAGTCTGATTGCAACAGCCAATCACAGACAGGAAGCATCTGTAATAGGCTGTTGCTGGTCAGTGCAGTGAATATAAATGAATGGACAGCCACTGCTTCCAGTGCCACAGAGCCCACCCCATCGTAACATCACCACCCTCCCGATGCGATAGCATCAGCCCACATCTACTAAAATTATAATTATCAAAACGCTAATACTGCAGATGCAAGCTAAATGTCCCATATACTAAAGCATCTCAAAGAATTAGAATGTCATCAAAAAGTTTATTTATTTCACTAATTCAATACATAAAGTGAAACGCATATATTATATAGAGTCATTGCAAACAGCGTGATCCATTCCAAGTGAGTTTTTATGTTAATGTTGATGATTATGGCTTACAGCCAAAGAAAACCCAAAAGTCATTATTTCAGAAAATTTAAGTGGGGAGGATAAAGGGTGAAAAACCGCACTGCTGTATTCCATAAGACATCAAAGGGTGATTATAATATTGATTTATAAGTCAACATATTTCAGGGCTCTCAGAAACGCCCTGAAACATGATAATATCACATTGATTTTTGATGATATTCTAATTCATTGAAATGCACTAGTATTTAATTTTGGCATGGATCCATGGCTGCTGCACCTGTATAGTGATCTTGCCAGTAGTCAGTGTCCACTGTGTGTCCGTCCCGCTCCTTAATTATACTGTATAGTGATATGATAAGCAAAACCAATCAGCATAACAATATGAACAGTGGGGGAAATAAGTATTTGATCCCTAAGGGTACCTTTACACGCCGCTACAACATGGTAGAAACAACCGGGTAGATGAGAGAAATGTATCTTGCACCGCCAAATCAACCCGAGGTAGCGGCGTGTAATGACGGTTGTTTCCACCCGTCACTTGAGGCACCTGTTTCAGAGCCGAGCTCTAAAACAGGTTGATTTCAACCCGATGGTAGCGGCCTATAGCGGCGTGTAAATAAGGAACAAGAGGGTTGTTTCGACACCTTGCTATCTACCTGGGGCGTGACACAAGCTCCGGGAAACCACCCCCCTTCAGCGATCATTGGAGGAAGGTCCTGCGTTACGATTGGTAGTCGCTGCATAGGACGGCATATTTAAGGAGCTGACCAGTCACACTACACAATTGCTCGAGTGTCATGTATTAGTCAGCCTCCTGCGCTGGCTGCCCAATCATGATACTATTGCTTTGTCCTATCAGCGTACGAAATTCTCGTAATCCACAATTCTGGCACGCCTATGTGTTGTCCCTGCTGCACAAGGTCCTCCCATATTACCTTCTGTTACGGGGTGTAAATGAGGTAAGGTGCTCTGCAGAAGGTAACATTAGGCACCCGGCGGTGCATCCAGAGATAGATTCAACCTTCTATAGTGCACCTTATAGCGGCGTGTAAAGGCGATGCGGGTACCGTTTGTAACCGTTGCTGCGTGCTCGTGCACGTGAAGCACCCGGTTGTTTCTACCATGTTGTAGCGGCGTGTAAAGGTACCCTTACTGATTTTGGAAGTTTGCTCACTGACAAAGACATGAACAGTCTATAATTTTAACGGTAGGTTAATTATAACAGTGAGAGATAAAATATCAAAAATAAAATCCAGAAAATCACATTGCCTAAATTATACAAATGTATTTGCATTTTGCAGAGAGAAATAAGTATTTTATCCCCTGGCAAACAAGATTTAATACTAGGTGGCAAAACTCAGGTTGGCAAGCACAGCAGTCAGACGTTTCTTGTAGTGGATGATGAGGTTTTAGCACATCAGGAGGAATTTTGGTCCATTCCTCTTTGCAGATCATCTCAAAATCATTAGGATTTTGAGGCTTTTGATTGGCAACTTACAGTTTCAGCTCCCTCCATACATTTTCTATGAAATTAAGGTCTGGAGACTGGGTAGGCCACTCCATGACCTTAACCCCTTCCTGACCCATAATGTTGTACAACATCATGGGTCGGGTCCTTTTGTTTGATGTGAGCTCCAGCGCAGAGTTCAAATCAAACACCAGACAGCTTAGCTGATCTCGTCAGCTGAGATGGCAGGTTTCCAGCACCGATCGGATCCGGGATCCGATCATTGCTATTAACCCCTTGCATCCCGCTGTCATTCACTGACAGCGGGATCCAAAACAGCCATGGTGGGGAACGTGCTGTTCCTTGCCTGCATCGGATATCTTGTGATAATATTGCTAGATCTCCGGTGCTTATGTTATAGCCATGGGTCCTGCCGAGACCCCGGAAACTATCAGGGACCGCTTCCTGTGAGTGGTTGGCTGGCGCTGCCAACCCTCACAGTATGAATTTGTGACAGGTCCCAATGTGCTGTATCTCATCGGAACTTGTCACAAGCAATCGGATTTTGCAGCCCTGTGCCTCCCTATGGGGGTGTGTTAAAAATAAGAATGAATTAATAAATAAAGTTTTTACAAACATGAAAAAAAAAACATAAAAGTTAAAATCACCCGCCCTTTTCCCCTATTGGTTGGTGATATCAGCTTTCTGTTTTTGGCACATTAGTATATGGGAGGGGAAAACTTTTCTAGATGGGTCTATGACCATGGAGGCCATTATGAAGTTGGCCATTTTGGATCCAACTTTAATTTTTTCAATGGTAAGGGGGTAATGTGGGACATCAAACCTATTACGAATTTCATAAGAAAAACAATGGTGTGCTTGGTTTTAACGTAACCTTATTCTTTCATGAGCATTTTACTAGTTTATGACCACTTATAAAATGTGTTCAAAGTGCTGCTCATTGTGTTGGATTGTCAATGCAACCCTCTTCTCCCACTCTTGACACACTGATAGCAACACCGCAGAAGAAATGCTAGCACAGGCTTCCAGTATCCATTGTTTCAGATGCTGCACATCTCGTATCTTCACAGCATAGACAATTGCCTTCACATGAGTGATGAGGCAAATTTTTTTGTGAATGGGGAAGTTAACAAACAAAACCACCACTATTGGTCTGACACTAAAACACAGTGAATGGATCCCTCCAAGACTGTTGGAACACAAAAATTGATGGTATGGTGTGGTATATGGGGTATAAAGATAGTGAGGCCATTCTTCATCAATGGAAACCTCAATGCCACTGGATATCTGAATCAGCATAGACAATTGCCTTCAGATGAGTGATGAGGAAAACTTTTTTGTGAATGGTGAAGTTAACAAACAAAACCACCGCTATTAGCCTGACACTAATCCACAGTGGATAGATCCCTCCAAGACTATATCGAGATGTGCAGAATCTGAAGCAACAGATACTGGAAGCCTGTGCTAGCATTTCTTCTGCGGTGCTGCTATCAAGAGTGGGAGAAGAGGGTTGCATTGACAATCCAACACAATGGGCAGCACTTTGAACACATTTTATAAGGGGTCATAAACTTGTAAATAACTCATAAAAAAATAAAGTTACGTTAAAACCAAGCACACCATTGTTTATCTTATGAAATTCTCAATAAGTTTGATGTGTCACATGACCCTTTTTCCATTGAAAAAAATAAAATTGGATCCAAAATGACTGACTTCAAAATGGCCGCCATGGTCACCACCCATCTGGAAAAGATTTTTTCCCTCCTGTATACTAATGTGCCACAAACAGGAAGTTGATATCACCAACCATTCCCATTTTTTTTTACATGCATCCATGTCAATCACCCACCCTGTAGAATTATTTCTATGACAAGCTGCTTGGCTATTTCAGTAACTTCCATAACAATATATTACTCTTCTATTATGTCCAAATTCTGTCATGGGATATGTACAGTAAAATAATCAGATTATGAATTCCTTCAATAATATATGAACCTGATTAAGCCTCCTAAAGGCTCAGCTAAGGAAAGAATGGGGCAAGTGACAGCTAATATGAATGCAGCATATTGAAACTAACAGAATGGATATATTTGGATAATTTGATCATTTTATAACCATTGATTGCATGTCCTAGTTACAAAGTTTCATAGACAGCTTGACTTAAAGCTAACAGGCTGTTATCCAAAAACTTTAGACCTTTTCAAAATAAGCTATTAGGTAGAAGAGATAATGGTAGCATCAGTGTGCCACAGGCTAATTCACCGCTGCAAGGGACATGATTAAGATCACTTTCCTTCCAATTTAAGTGCAATGAAATGAACCACATACTGTAGTTATCTTAATGACTTTGTGACTCCAAGAAAGTTTAGGCAATCTACCATTTTGTGCACTAATTTTCATTTATAAGCAACGAAAGAAAAATAAACTCATATTATGTTTTCAGAGTTACAAAAGCAAACTTTAATTGAGACACCTATGGCCCACAATCTGTCTACAATTATTGTAGTCGCATATTCTTATTTATAGGCTTCTAAGAGGATAATACAAGTTGAAATGTGCTATTTATTGGACAAAATAACACCACTTTAATAAGTATGTTATACACAAATAATTATGATTTGTATTATGGCCCCAGCACCTGGATCGACTTGGGTATCCTAAACCCAAAGATGACCCAACTTTGATCCAGTAGAACAAAGAGAGCCTTCTATTGTACTTTTCTGTGGGCCCTAGAAATTGCATATTAATGCTATATGGCTAAACCTTAAAGGTCAAAATGGAGAAATAAATATGGAATATACCTATAGTGTAAATATAGAAGCATCTCTGGAAAAGGAAGATTTTTGTTTAATAAATCCATCATGATAACCTTTTGCCTCAAAACTATTTTTTGTTTTTGTACTTTTCACCCCCTTCTATTCTTCCAAGGGCCATAGCTATTTTGTCATCCACATAGCCATATGAGGGTTTTTTCCACAGGGGCCATTGTGGTTTTGATATACACCCTTCAGTTTACTATTTAATGTGCTGGAAAATGGGGAAATATTTCAATTGCTTTGGAATTGGAAACAAAATACTACAGTAATTTTGAATGTTTGTTTTTATTACATACAATGTGGTGAAAACAACATTTGCAAATCATTGAAAAAAAGTTGCAGGTGTCACTTGAGATCAGAACATTTCATTTTTTTATCAATTAACCTGTGTGACCCTTTTTTTACATGGTGTTCTCATCTATTTATTTATACATTTTTGGGATAGGTACAACATTTTGATATGAATTGTATGTTTGTGTGGTGTTTCGAATACAATGGCATTTTCACCTATTTACTCTTTAAAGGGAACCTGCCACCTCCTAAAAGCAACCCAACCTATCAATACATGTCCCTGCACCTTCCGATTACCATTATAACTATCTCTCTCTTTCTGCTAAATGCTTGCTTTCAATGTTCTAAAAAATGCTTTTATACTTACTCATTAAGATGATATTGAAGCGGGGGCCATATGCAATAGTCCCCCTTGGGTGTGTCGGTTTGCAGCCTCCGTGATCCTTTATCATGTCCCAATGGGCGTGATATTGAAATCAAATTTCGCACCCCCAGCCTGGCTCCCACCACTCTGCTATGCAGCCTTCCTGTGGTAATGACTCTGAACGCGTCATTTCTGGAACCGCGGAACATGAGGCCAGTCACATATGAAAATTATGGATGCACTTAGTATTAAAGGTGGCTGGGCAAGCCTTCAGTGAAGCGGGTTGTAACGGTTGCCAACTGTCATGATGGACTCTCCAGCTGGCATGCCGTCATCAGCAGAATAAGAAGGGTGTAATGTTGTAGATGGGGCTGCAGGGTCAGCTGCTCTGAATAAGTAATGTTCAGCACTCAGGTGTAACAGAATAAAATTCATTTTTACTGGAGCAGTTTCTAATGGTGTTGATATTACAGTACTCCAGTTACTGTGTGCCATGCAGCTGGATAGATTTTGCAGTGTCCCTACAATGACAGTAACAACAGAAAAGGCTCTGGCTGGACTTGATTCAACCAGAGCTAGGGTGGGTGAGGGACTCGGACACCGGGGCTACTGTGTGGGAAGTCACGGATGGTCGGGACCCCGGTGCCGTGCCCTGGCGATCAATTATACCACATGTTGATGGTAAACGGTGGGGGTTAAAGGGGATTATTTACAGGGGAACGTGACGCCACCTGTAGAGTCCGGTAAGATGGTACCAGCTCTGCCAGCCGGCCACTGAGGTGATGGTTGAGGCAGCTAAGTGTGGTACAGCTCCCCACAGATGGAGCTTTACCTCAGGGCAGCTATTGTGGTGAGACGGTGAGGGAGGACAGTGATGGTAATGGTGGTGCAGTTCTTACCCCTCTGCTTGATGATGTTAAGCCCTCCAGGCTGCGGCAGGAAGAATAACAGAAACCAGTTCCAGTTTAACTCTGCTTTACTCAGTACCGGCTGATGGCATAACAAAACACAGTACAGTTTGCTTTTAGGGTATTTTTGCCAACTCAGGGTTCCTTTTATGGAGTCTCTAGATGTCCTCTCTTTGTCTTTCAGGGTTTACTACTTTCTTTCTCTAGATCTTTCAGTCTTTTACCACCCTTGCAGAGCTCCCCCGCCAGTCCTACGGTCTATATCTAGAAGACAAGGTCTGTGCACTACCCGGTCTGGATAAGGCCACCTGGAAAATAGATGGCTCCCTTCCAGCACCGCAGTATATGTCTGTCCTTTAAGTTTCTTCTAGTGTCCTGAACCGGTTTTCAGTCCTGAGGTACCTTTGTGGCGCTGTCAGCAACCCGGTCCTGTTGGGCCTGCAGCTCGTCGGCTTCACAGTCAGGGCTGAACTCCTGGCTACCTCGGTTGTCCGTGTCACCGGTGCCCTCTCAACATGACCAGCTGGCTCCTACCAGAGCTGGCCCATTGCCTTCTGTCATGGGTCCCCACATAAAGATGGGGTACCCTCCACTCAGCTGGGCTGCCAGGCTTGACCACTTGTCTGCCTTCCCAGCACCGTCTGAGGTAAACTGTCAACTGTCACTCTAACTCAATCCTAAGCTCTGCCCCCACCTGTGGAACCTACTATATTACCAGTTCCCCCTACTCTAAGTGGTGCAGTCCTAAGTGAGTGTAAAAAATAGACTCCATAAGATTTAAATCCTAAACCAGCAACTTACAAAATAATATTACACATAAATAATAAATGCAATACTACTCTGTGGCCCCTAGCCGCAGGGGCGCCACAGACTCCCTTCTCTCCAGTGCCATTGACTCCAAGAAGAGCGCTGTTGCTCCTCCTGGGCTCAATAGTTCCCCTATAGGGGCTTCTATCCACCAGTTTAAACAATTGCCCTTGCGCTAGTCACATCTGCATGTATATAAATGGGTAAAGAGCTGATTTTAGACACCACCAGAGTTCTCAGATATTTGTGATGCCTAATTCTGCAGGGCACCATAAATGTCTGTTTTGTAAAATGGACAAAATTATTGCATTCAGTGATTTCTTTCCACATGAACCCGAAATCTTTGTTGAAACTTACTTATATGAAAGAAAACCAAGCTAAAACTGGACAATGTTTTGTCTGTTGTACACACAGACAGCATACAACTAAGGACTCATTCACAATCTCATGGTGGGTTTACACGCCGCGATATCGTTTCGATATCGCAACTCAATGGCGCGGGAGCGCGCAATTAGTGCGATATCGGCATACAACGTCCATGCGATGTCTCCGCCTCCCAACCCAGGATCGCATAGTTAACATGGGAGTGAATGGGTGACGTATCAAATCGCATCGTAATTGGGCGTTTACACAGCACGATCGGCTCCAATCTCCCTTCAATATCGGGGCATTGAATAGCACGCTCATTCGATCCCCGATATCGCATTGACATCGTTCCTGCATCGTATTGGACGTTCACACCATACAACGCAGGAACGATATCGGGTCCAACGATCGAACCACGTGACTTTTCATTGAAATTGTACTGCGATATCGCGACGTGTAAACCCGTCATCAGTGTTGTCATATGGGTGCATTCAGTGCTTTGTACTTAGGCCCCATTCACACACTGCTTTTTTTGCTGCCTATTTTTAAGCACAAGCTCATCACAAAGCAGGAGTGGGTGATTAAACATATAAGTGGAGCACTTGTTTTAGGCGGCCGTCACACGCAACGATTTCTTGCCCGATATCGTTTAAGCGATCTCCTTTTTGATCGCTTAAGCGATATCGGGCAAGAAATCGTTGCATGTAATCAAGCGATTTACGATGTGAAATCGCTTGATCGTGACATCGCTGATCTGAGCTCCGGAGCTCAGATCTAGCGATGAACGATGCCACGATCTGCTTCATCGTGGTGTATAACACCACAATGAACGATCTCCCAGCGGCAGAGCCTATGCTGGGAGATGGTAACTATGGTACACGTCAGGTAACTAAGCGACGCGCGGCGCCTAGTTACCCGATGTGTACCATAGTTACCAGCGAGATCGCGGATCCACATCGCTGGTGAGTCTGTCTGTGTGACAGCTCACCAGCGATGTGAGCGATATTGTAAGCGATCGCGCGTGCACGTGATCACTTACAATATCGCTAGAGATATCTCAGCGTGTGACGGCCGCCTAACACACACCAACTTATCTGTCCAACTTCTGACCAACTTGCTGGTTGCAGTGAAATCATGGAGACATTGTACCATTTGTACACAGCCACAAAATGGAGCAAAATGTCCATGATTTCACTGCAACCAGCAAATTGGTCTGAAGTTGGACAGATAAGTCGGTGTGTGTAAACCCATCATAAAGGCCACTTCACACACACAGATATCTGAGTCCACTATCTGAACAGATCTCTGGTTGCAGTGAAATCATGGATACATTGCTCCATTTTGTGGCTGTGTACAACATGGAGCAATGTATCCATGATTTCACTGCAACCAGAGATCTGTTCAGATATTGGACTCAGATATCTGTGTGTGTGAAGTGGCCTTTTGACCTTTCCTCTGAGTTTGCCACTCCCGGTTTTGATTGATCCACTCCTGGCTTTTTTTGAGCTTGTGCGTAAAAATACGCAGCAAAAAAAGCAGTGTGTGAATGGGGCCTTAGAGCACAAATAGTACATTATATTCTAGAATCCTAACATATCATATCAGTTTTTTTGCTGACAAAAGGTAAAAAAGAACCTCAGATGTCCTTTTTTGGTCAAACAGGTGAACCAAACTCAACCATTTAAATGAATGACTGGTATCAAAAATTGACAACACACAGATGTCATCAGTGTGGCATATTTTTTCTGTCTGTTTTCAATATGTCACTGAGGCCGGAGACACATGCGAGATACTTGCATGACTCTTGTATGACTCACGCAGAATGGCTGCCGTCTCTCTGATGAGGAGTTCGTCAGCTGCATATGTTTTTATGCAGCTGATGTGCTCCTATCCAGAGAGCCAGCAGCCATTCTGGGTGAGTCATGCGAGATTCATGTGAGTATTTCATATGCGTCTCACTTAGTGTGTCTCTGACCAAGGAGAAGCTTGGGAAACCTCTATCAAATAACTGCTAAAATACTTATAGTACAAAACTGATTTAGGCCCCTTTCACATCAGCGTTTTTCGCTGATCGCGGTAGTTGCGGTGAAAAAAACGCAACTGCCGCAATTACCGCATAATGGCCGCACTTGCGGTTCACTTGCGGCAAACCCCATACAATGTCTATGGGACTTGCGGCAGGTGCGGCAAGTGCGGTTTCGGCGCCTGCGGCAGGTGCGGCTGCGAAAAAAACGCATCATACCGCATTTTTTTCGCGGCTGAACCTGCCACAAGTGCCAATACCGCACTTGCCGCACCTGCCGCAAGCCCCATAGACATTGTATGGGGTTTGCCGCAAGTGAACCGCAAGTGCGGCCGTTATGCAGTAATCGCGGCAGTTGCATTTTTTTCACCGCAACTGCCGCGATCAGCAATTAACGCTGATGTGAAAGCAGCCTTAGGGCCCTTTCACATCAGCGTTTTTCGTAATTCGCGGCAGATGCGGTGAAAAAACCGCATCTGCCGCGTTTGCCGCATAACCGTTCCACTTGCGGCACGGTTGCGGTTTTTCCCATAGGAAGTATAGGGGGACTTGCGGCAGATGCGGCAAGTGCGGTTTTGCACTTGCGGCAGGTGCGGCAGCGAAAAAAAACGCGGTCAGCCGCGTTTTTTTTCGCTGCCGCACCTGCCGCAAGTGCAAAACCGCACTTGCCGCATCTGCCGCAAGTCCCCCTATACTTCCTATGGGAAAAACCGCAACCGTGCCGCAAGTGGAACGGTTATGCGGCAAACGCGGCAGATGCGGTTTTTTCACCGCATCTGCCGCGAATTACGAAAAACGCTGATGTGAAAGGGCCCTTAGAAAAACAACTGCCACACTAATCAAAATGTTATTGTGGGGTGAAATAAAGGAGCTCTATTTATCTGAAGGTCCAAAGGCCATTTCACACACACAGATATCTGAGTCCAATATCTGAACAGATCTCTGGTTGCAGTGAAATAATGGATACATTGCTCCATGTTGTACACAGCCACAAAATGGAACAATGTGTCCATGATTTCACTGCAACCAGAGATCTGTTCAGATATTGGACTCAGATATCTGTGTGTGTGAAGTGGCCTTCAGGATTTTAACTGATTCATTTTAAGGCCTATTTTTGAGTGCTAATATATTTCTGTAACATTTCTGAAAATTTAGAAGTCAGACCGGGATGGGGTAGGGGATGTAGCATAAATCAGTGCCTGACAGTTTAGTATGTTGTTTCTAAACCTGTAAGGATAAATGCACACTTGGCAGCTAAGGCTGCTTTCACATAACGATTTTAGCATTTCCGATGCTGTCCGATGAAAATCGGACAGCATCGGACCGATTTTCGGACCCCATGTATGCCTATGGGCATCGGACCGAATCGGATGTGCACTAAATGCCATCCGATCTGGTCCGATCCGAATCTGTCCGATTTTTTTATCGGTGCAAAAATCGGAGCTTGCTCCGATTTTTGCACCGAAAATAAAATCGGACAGATTCGGATCGGACCAGATCGGATGGCATTTAGTGCACATCTGATCCGACCCGATCAACTTAACATGGGGCCCTATGGAGAAGGGTCCGAGGAAACATCTCATGTCTCCTCGGACCGATTTTAGTGTACTGAGCATGCTCAGTACACTAAAATCGCTCCAAAAGTGAATGAATGTGTTAATTAAAAATAAAAAAATCTATGCTCACCTGTCCACGAGGCCCCCGACGTCTCCCGACATCTCCGGTGTCTCCAGGTATCTTGCCGTCTGTGCTGATAAGACCTGCCGTGATGTCACAATCACATGACTGCCAGGAACCAATAGCCGGCAGTCATGTGATTGTGACATCACGAGAGGTCCTGGCAGCACTGAGACAGAACAGCAAGGCACCGGAGACGCGCGGGACCGTGCAGGAGTCGTGGACAGGTGAGAAAAGAGAGAAGGAGAGGGGAGGACAAGAGGAGAGGACAAGAGGAGGAGGACAAGAGGAGGAGGACAAGAGGAGGAGGACAAGAGGAGAGGAGGAGGACGCATAGGAGGACCGGGGGCCAAGAGGGGAGACACAGGGGATGAGAGGACCGGGGGCCAAGAGGGGAGACACAGGGGATGAGAGGACCGGGGGCCAAGAGGGGAGACACAGGGGATGAGAGGACCGGGGGCCAAGACGTGAGACACAGGACCGGGGGCCAAGAGGGGAGACACAGGGGATGAGAGGACCGGGGGCCAAGAGGTGAGACACAGGACCGGGGGCCAAGAGGGGAGACACAGGATCGGGGGCCAAGAGGGGAGACACAGGGGATAAGAGGAAAGGACCGGGGGCCAAGAGGGGAGGACCGGGCGATAAGAGGAGAGGACAGGGGGCCAAGAGGGGAGACACAGGGGATAAAGAAGAGGACGGGGGAGAGACTGACAGCTCTCAGGGAGCGATCTGACAGGAGGGCGGGCATCCTATTTTCTGTCGGAATCGGATGCCTATTTGGCACCCGATTCCAGAATCCGATGCTGTCCGATTTATATCGGACAGCATCGGATTTTACAAAAATCGTAGTGTGAAAGTAGCCTAAGTTGTTCTTTTTGTACAAAGTGGCAAAAAGCTTTTGTTTGAAACTTAGAAATATTTCTGCTACAGAAGGATGGGGGGGATGTAACGCTATATATTGAATTTAGATATAGAAATATAGAGTTTCTGTGTTTCTCACTTTTGCATTTATAAAAGAGTGCATAATGGTGACTAAATATTGCTCCGTCTCTAATCTATATTCACATATCGGTCTATTTTGTCTTTGTTGCCTGTTTTAAGTGATCTCTGTATACCCTGATGTGTCTGTTTCTCTGCAGCAGCATTTATCTGCCTTTTACTCAGAAGTTTGTAGCCTGTCATACTTATTGACCTCAGACATTATATGAAATTCAAGCACAGAAAGGTATCACCTATGTTTGATGTATTCTCATTGCACTGAACATTCTTTAGAAGAATGTTCATCCCTTTTCTTCTACTAATCATCTAAGTGTCTTTTATCTCATGATCTATCCCTTTCCACTTTTCTTCATCTGACTCCATAGAGAAAATAAAGTTCAAAATGAGATTAACGTGCATGTAAGATATCTCCAGCAGGAGAAAAAAAAGCGGCTTCATAATGTTTTTTACATATCAAATCTACAGCAAAGCGTTTTTGCAGGTCCCTGTGAAAAATGAAAGCAGGATTTTTTATGAATCATATAATGCCTGAAAGGTTTTAAAGCTTTTGCAATTGTCACCTGCATTAATGTTTTGCATTTATCTGTGTCTGTGCTCTGAAGATTGTGCCTTGGAATAAACTGCTATGAAGAATGTTAAAATTCTCAACTTTTATTGAGGCTTTCATAAAATGCTCCACTTATTAAATAATTGACATGGATATAAAATCTATAAGTAAATCTTTATCACTCGTTATTGTATTGACACCACTTATAACTTTTAGCCTTGTCATTCTGGACTATATTTTGCTTTGCTATCACACCTGAACAACTGGAAGGTCACAACTCCACTTACAAAGTTGTTCTTTATTAGGGTGTGTGCTCACGGTCAGGAATTGCTGCCTATTGGACACAGGATATTGCCGCTGCGTCCAAAACGCTGCATGGTACAGTACAAGTGTAGTGGATGGGATTTCAAGAAATCCCATGCTAACTATGCTTCTCCCGATCGCAGCGTGTTTTCAGCTGCGTTGCGGATGCCGGACTTCCACATCTCCACTGCATGTTCATTTCATGCTGCGGGAGTCGGAAGCGGTCACTATTGGGTAAACACTGGGAGAAGCCACTCTGCACCCACCACAGATCATGAGTACAGGGCGGCTGTGGTCTCCCTGCATTCACCCACAGGTTTCTGCAGGTCCAAAAGCACTGTGTCCAAGACCTAGCCTTAGCTAGTAATGGCCCATTAAAGAGAAGTTAGACTCAAGTTATAAGACAGAAGAATATTAGTAAATCAGTAATTCAATTAGCAGCATTTTTGGTGAAAGTGGTATGAGGAACGACCATATTGCTTGACACTTTTAAATTAGCCCCTTGCTAACTTCTCATTGTGCTATTGATTTTCTGACCAAATAGCATTTGATCATAAATTACTGAGACTGAACATCAAATGCAGCTACTGTTAGGTCCCCTGGCACCACTCCCCAGCTCACCTCTCCTTGGTCTGCATCCTTTGCTCCTCTACCGAGCGGGCATCCGGCGTCCACGCGTGCCGTGTCTCAGAGCCATCGCCGGATCCCCTTCCTATCTACTGACCACCGGGCTAACACATCAGCACACTACAATGGTCGCAGTCATGAATCTAATCAGCAGTGCACTAGGCGCGGCCGCGCGCCTTCCCTGTGAATCTAGGGGCCGACAAGGCTCAACCTGACACTCCCCTTGACCAATAGTTGTTCGTCCTCCGGTATATCGGGCCACCTCCACTGCTGAGAGGTGTCTGATTATTGTGTTAGTATGCTTCTGCTTCTCTGACTGGTAGTCAGGCCCACCTTGTGCTCTCCTCTAGTAGAACCCGTTACAGCTCTCCTGACCCCGGGCTCTGGTGGTCTCCTTCCCCGTTTGGCCTTACCGTAGTATAGGCTAACCCTACGAGCCGCCCCCCTGGTACTAGCAGATGTGGTATTTAGACCCACTGGGCTTACTCCTGACAATCGCTGTATAGGGGTTGGTTAAACTAGGACCAGCTCACCCAGGGGAGTTCAGTACCACGGCCCAGTGGGTCCACTCTAGGACGCCTTCCCCCAGAAGCATGACAGCTACCTACTGGCGTATCTCAATGAATTAGAATATCATCAAAAAGTGAATTTCACTAATTCAATACAAATAGTGAAATACATATATTATATAGAGTCACTACAAACAGAGTGATCTATTAGTTGGTTTTTCTGTTAATGTTGATGACTATGGCTTACAGCCAATGAAAACCCAAAGGCCATTATTTCAGAAAATTAAACTAGGGAGGATAAAGGGTTAAAAACTGTACTGCCATATTCCACGAGATATTAAAAGGTGAATATAATATTGATTTATTAGTCAACGTGCTTCAGGGCTCCCAGAAACGCCCTGAAATATGGCAATATTACATAAATTTTTTTGAGGATATTTTAACTAATTCAGATGCACTAGTACATCTTGCTAACTTTGCAAACATGCAAATGTGCAATAATTCAGTAATAAATTGCATTTTTAATCACAATTATAAAAAATTGCACTGAAAACATTGCAGTTTTACCATGATTTTTGGAAAACTGCACTGCAGCTGCAAAATGTAAGTGCATTCTTGACAGAAAAGATCAATATTACACTCTTGCTGTTTCTCTAACTTCTGATTTATTAGTAAAGCCAATTATACATTAAACTAGCTGGGTGCCCGATGCAGATGCATCGGGATTCTAGCAGAGCGAGTCTCTGACTCGCAATGGCCGCTTCGCGGCCAATGCTTCGCGCTGCTAAGGCGACTCGCCATGCCCGACTCGCCTTAGAACTGCTCGCAATGGCCGCTGCGCGGCCAATGCTTCGGTCGTATCCACATGACGACACTGACTCGCAGCGCGAGCGGACTCAAAAGGGGCAAAAAACCCATTCGTGATTATATAATAGATATGGGATTTTTCTTTAATATATTCCATAATGGACCTTGATGATTAATGTCCAGGGGTCTGGATTCTTCTCTGCAGTGACATTGTAAAATGTCACTTCATGGTAGATCTGCTGAATGCAATTGTACATCTGTCAGCAGGGGAATAACTGCAATAGTGATAGTGTTGCAATCACACCCAGGCCCTGGAAACTAAGGGTGCATTCACAGGCTGCATATTTGCTGAGTATTTGCTGCATTTTTTTGCGCGCAAGCTCATCACAAACCAGCAGTGGGTGATTAAATCCAGAAGTGGAGCACTTGTTTCAATTATACTTTTCCTTTGATTGTTCCACTCCTGATTTGTGATGAGCTTGTGCATAAAAATGCAGCAAATACGTAGCGTGTGAAATCACTTTAAGGGTACCTTTACACGCCGCTACTGGCGGGTGAATACAACCAGCTACAGGCTACAAATGTAGCTTGTAGCGGCAAAATACCCCGTAGTAGCGGCGTGTAAAGACGGTAGGAGACACCTGGCAACAGATACATCTGTTTCCGATCACTGCCCGGAAACAGGTGGCTACACAGACGATTGTAGCGACCTGTATCGGCGTGTAAAGAAGCAACAGAAGGGATGTGTCGACACCAGGCAATGTACCTGGTATGTAGCTGGGGCGTGACACAGGCTCCGGGATACCGCTCCCCTTCAGCGATCATTGGTGGAAGCTCCTGCATTACGATTGGTAGTCGCTGCATAGGGCGGCATATTTAAGGAGCTGACCAGTCACACTACACAATTGCTCGAGCGTCATGTATTAAATAGCCTCCTGCGATGCCTGGCCAATCATGATGTTCTGGCTTTGTCCTATCAGCGTACGGACGCCTCGTAATCCACAATTGTGGCACGCCTATGTGTTGTCCCTGCTGCACCAGGTCCGCCCATATTAGCTTGTTGTAGCGGTGTGTAAATGAGGTAAGGTGAGCTACAGAAGGTGACTTGAGGCACCCGGCGGTGTATCCGGGGATAGATGTCACGTAGCGTAGCTCACCTTGTGGCGGCGTGTAAAGATGGTGCGTTTACTGTTTGTAACCGTTTGTGCTTGCTCGTGCACGTAAAGTAGCTGGTTGTATCCACCCGCCAGTAGCGGCGTGTAAAGGTACCCTTACAGCTCAAAAAAGTCTCTTTGGCTTTTTATAAAAAATACCCATTCTATTAAAGACTTGCAGTAATTGAGGGTCCCGTTGAAGCTTTATTGAGACCAATAAGCGTCAAGTTACACCACTATATGTGAGTGTGCCAATAGAGAAGGCACAGATGGTTTTTTACCATTAGTGATGGGCGAACCCAAACTGTAAAGTTCAGGGTCCGTACCGAACACCTAGTGTTTGTGCACAGATCTGTAACAGTGTCTATCCTAATCTCTCTGCTAGCAGATGTGTTTGTCTGCTGCCAAAGATGTAGCAGAGCTGAAGATAAGACCTGGATTACTTTGGAGGGAGGAGGGAAGTTTTTCTTTTCTAATAAAGCTGGAGTCCATAAATATGTTTTGTGATTTATCTCTAATAAAAAAATGTTCTCTGTGTTGAGTTTTTTTTTTAATGTTTACTAGAAATTCAGGGTGGCTGGGTCTAATTTGGCCTTACATCATGAAATTTGGATTTAGTGCCTGCTGACAATACAAATCTAGTATTAACCCCATCATTACCCAGTGTGCCACCCCAAACCAGGGCCACTGGAAGAGCCGGATAAAGTGTCTGGAAATGGCATTATGATGAATGCACTATTTCCAGGGCGGCTGCGGATTTCAGTGTGGGGGCCCAAAATGCTTGGGTCGTACCACGCTGAGAATCCCAGCCCCTAGCCTCCTGGGTTTTACCTTGTCTGGAAAAAAAATACGGCAGTAACCCACTCTTTTTTTAATTATTCATTTAAATAATTTTAAAAAAATAATGGGCTTTCCTGTATTTTGATTGCCAGCCAAGGTAAAGCCAGGCAGCTGGGGGTGGCAGCATGCAGCTGTCCGCTTTCTCTGCGCTGCATCATTTTTTATAAATTATTTATTTATTTTCACACTACTGTTTGTGTGACGAACCGAACAGTCAATCACAGACACTGTCAAAGAGAATGGGCATCAATGATTGGCTGCTGGAGTAAGCTGAAACCAGCCTATACATTCTACCATACTACTGTGGAATGTATAGGCTGATTGCAAATTCCTCAAACAGCCAATTACAGACACCCATTCTGTGTGACAGCGTCTGTGATTGGCTATTGCAGCCAATGCAGTGAATATCCTCAGAAGTTAATGAGCGACCCTGGAGGTAGATGCTTTTTGACGTCAGGATGCGGAATGGCGGGACCCGGTAAGTTTAATGATAATGTTTATTAATTATGTGCTTTCTTTTACAGCCCCCTCACCCCATCCCATAACTGTAAAGTCCAAGCCCGGGGTCTGGACTCAAATTCAAGTCATGTTCGGCTCCAAACTCAATCTTTAAAAAAACTCCGGGCGAGTCCACTGATCCCGAACATCGGTGGGTTTGCACATCTCTACTTTCCATCTTTGCATTCTGCATCACTGTATACATAATTCTGAACAAGTTATGTGTATATAGTAAATGGAATCACCCAATGGGAATTTGACAGCAGATTTCTGCTATGTAATCTAAAGACAGCATGCTGTGAGTGTTAACATAGAGAAATCGGCAATGCCTCTCTTGTCAATGTCTGTGGGGTTGTTAATTTTCAAAATTTGTTAAACAGCAGGACCTTATTATTGCTGTGGTTAGCTGGCCTTATGACATGTTGTCCGGCATATCCCCTCCACTGGATTGGCACCTCACTGCCAATGTACAATTTAGCATGGCTAAACCAAAAATCTTTGATTGTGTCATAACTGCTGCACCTAATTATCTAAGTGATACAGTTTTGGATTCAGGGTCTCTTTACCTATATCATGCTAATCAGATGAGGTAAAAAGAATCTTGGATACAGATTCACTTTAATGACACTTTCTCCTATGGATGAAGCAATTGTGAAAAGCACATTGTGTGTTACTTGTGTGAGCCATGTCTTTACTTTAACACGTAGTATTTGCACTTTATGTGACATAATTTACAGGTAATCACTTTTTTGGTACTTAAATCTGCATTAATCTGTTACTATATACAGTGAAATGAGTATTGAATATGCTTGTAGATTAATATATATCGATATATCCTATATAGTGGTATATATCTGTAGACTTAGCGCTAAATCTGTCTAGTACAGGTATTAATAAGGATACTGTAATTTTGGTGCAACCCTTCTTCAGGATTATTATTGATAATTCTTTGCAACACAGTTAAATTCAATTTATTAATTCATAAAATAAAAATAAAAATAAGGTACAATTGAGTCCACCTTGTTGAAAGGGTTAAAAAAAGACTTCAACAACTGGAGTAGATCTTTCACGTGTCAATTTTCATTCACCTGTAATATAAATGTTTATGATTTATGTGTTGTATACCTTGCCTTTATGTTCTGTATGCTACTCTTATATGGCTAATAGCAGTTACCTTTTGCTGATAGAAGGGCACTGTCCAGTTGCTGTATTTGATAGCAGCCTTGCTGGGTTGTTCGTGTGGCCTCTAACGATTCTGGTTATTAATAACAGCTTCCTTGTTATCAGGAAGTAGTAATAAAATTATTACCTGTAAGTTTAGTTCTATTTGCCCAATTTTGTTCTTGTGATCGATAGCAGCCTTATTGGGTTGCTTCTGTGGCCTGTAATAAGCCTTATCGTTAGCATCGGTTCAGATATTCTTAGGGCCCCTTAATGGCTATATTTTTAACTGTATATGTAATTCTGTTTGCCCAGTCTTTACTTTTTGGTGCTCCCACTTATGGTTGTTCTTTGCTGTTTCTATAAAATACAGCACTAGTAAATGTCAGTTTCCCACTGTCTATGTTACACTCCTATTTCTAATGGTTCAGGCACTTACTTCTCAGATCTCAGCTTGGCCACCTCTGTTCCCGCTTTGTCTGTCTCTTGCTGCAGTCGATGATCTGGGCGTGTGATCAGGACACCTCAGATCCTCTGCAAACTGTTGGATGCACGTCTCCATGGCGGTGCGAGCGCTTCCGGTCAGCTGATCTTGTGTCACAGTAATGTTGCGGTCATGTGACGGGTTTAGACGGAGCATACAGGGGGCTGTGCGATGTCAGTCAGTAGCGTCAAACCAACATGTTTCGAAGGTCCTGGCCTTCTTTCTCAAGGTTGCTAACTGCTACTTATTAGCTCCTATTTGTCTGGTGCCTGGTTCACCTATTGGCTGCTCGATGACTGTCCTCATTACAATGAACCCTCCCCTTTGTTAACATTTTTGCCTCCTTTCTTTCATTGTTCCTCTTAATTCAGTACATCTGTTGGTAGCTAAAAAATGTATATTGCATTTTGATGGGGCATATATTCTCATATTAGGGAATCAAAATAAAAATAGTATTAATAAAGTGTCCTTTTTTACTATTGAGTGTTGGATAATTTATCTTATTGTAATACACTCATCCCGTTGTTAACAATGCTAATCTGTTTCTGTGATTTTCATTTATTAGGTTGATATGTTGTAGTGTTGTGTGCATTCTTGAGGTCTGTTGGTTCTAAGTCGTGTGCATCATTGTTTGATGATTCTTGTTGGGACATATACTCTTCTACTATTAGAGATTTAGTGTGCATGGTAGTATTTCACTTTTTGTAACTATTCCTGTATACAGATTCTAAAGCAACAGGAATAGTTACAAAAAATGAAATACTACCATGCACACTACGAAAGATCTACGTCCAGTTCTTGAAATCATTTTTTAACCCTTTCCACAAGGTGGACTCAATTGTACCTTATTTTTATTTCTATTTTTATGAATTAATTAATTGAATTTAACTGTGTAGCAAATAATTATCAATAATAATCCTTAAGAAGGGTTGCACAAAATTACAGTATTCTTATTGACACCTGTACTGGACAGATTTAGCACTAAGCCTAGAGATATATACCACTATATAGAATATATAGATATTTATTAATCTACAAGCCAATCAAATCAAGGGTAACAGACTCACAGTATCTTCCTTAGGCTGGATAGCTGCAAATCATTTAAATAAGGGTAGCTCCGTTGTTATTATTATTTTATTATTATTAGGTATTTATATAGCGCTATTAGGATACATGGCGCTTTACAATTTAGAGGGTAGACAAAGACAGGTTGTCGAAGACGACTACAAACGACGACAAATCCACAATTAATCATACGGGTACAATAGGGCCGGGGATCCTGTCCACGAGGTCTCACAGTCTAGAGGGGGTGGGGAGGGAGACAGTAGGAGGGGGAGAGGTGAGATGGTGCAGTGGATAGGGTCTCAGTGTGTGTTGTAGGCTTGTAGGAAGAGGTGGGTCTTCAGGTTTTTCTTGAAGGTTCCCAGGGTAGGGGAGTGTCTGATGTGGTGGGGGAGGGAGTTCCAGAGTCTGGCAGAAGCATGAGAGAAGTCTTGTGTGGGGTTGTGGGAGGTGGAGATGCAGGGGGTTGAGAGAAGGAATTCATGAGAGGAGCGCAAGTTGCATGAGGGGAGGTAGCGGGAGACTAGGTCGGAGATGTAGGGAGGGGATAGGTTGTGTATGGCCTTGTATGTCAGGGTTAGGGTTTTGAAGCGAGATCGCTGGGGAATGGGGAGCCAATGGAGGCGGGGGAGTAACGGAGAGATAGGTGGATGAGTCGGGCAGCAGAGTTGAGGATGGCGCGGAGGGGTGCAAGGGAGGAGGCAGGGAGGACGATGAACAGGAGGTTGCAGTAGTCTAGACGGGAGATGATGAGGGCATGGACACGTGTCTTGGCCATATTGTGGTCAAGGAAGGAACGGATACGGGCAATGTTTTTTAGTTGGAGTCGACAGACGGTGGCGAGGGTTTTGATGTGGGGCTTGAAGGAGAGGGAGGAGTCGAGGATTACCCCGAGGCACTTGGTGTGGGGAGGGATGAGAGTGTGCAGTCATTGACGGTGATTGACAGGTCAGGAAGCGGGGCGGGGTTGTTCGGGGGAAAGACGATGAATTCGGTCTTGTCCATGTTGAGTTTTAGGAAGCGGGTGGAAAAGAAGGATGCAATGGTGGATAGGCAGGGAGGAATTTTGGATAAAAGGGAGGAAATATCAGGGCCAGACAGATAGAGTTGGATGTCGTCGGCGTAGAGGTGGTATTGAAGTCCATATGACTCAATGAGGTTGCCTAAGCCGAGGATGTAAATGGAGAAGAGTAGTGGCCCCAGGACCGAGCCTTGGGGGAAACCTACAGAGAGGGGGTGGGGTGAGGAGGAGGTGTGGTAGTGGGTGATGCTGAATGTCCTGTCCATTAGGTAGGAGGAGATCCAGGAGAGGGCAAGGTCAGTAATGCAAAGAGACTCAAGAATTTGGAGTAAGAGGGAGTGGTCAACAGTGTCGAAGGCAGCAGAGAGGTCGAGAAGGATGAGGACGGAATAGTGTCGTTTGCTCTCGGCGATCATAAGGTCATTAGTGACTTTGGTTAGGGCAGTTTCGGTGGAGTGGTGGGGTCGGAAGCTGTTCCAATATATATTGCACATATATATTAAAATTCGAAAAGAATTGAATATGTCACCAATAAAATTAAATATTTCTAAATGTGGTGTTGACATGAAATTTTCACCAGATAGTGGTAACAACCTATTGAGATTAAACACTAGGGCTCAATCCATTGACCTTTTTGTGTGATCAGTTTCGCTCTCTGTTGGACCACTGCTTTGTATTGATCCATCTGTTAATTCTCTTTAATTTACTTTGGCTTGTCTGTTTTATTTACTCTCAGTTGTGTTCACGTCCTTATTTTGCTTGCCCTATCACATCTTGAGAGAGGTTATTTAAACTTGCCTTTCACATGCCTCGGTGTTGGTATTTGTCAAGGTAGATGGATGTTTGGAGTCCCAGTTTCTCAATTCATGACAAACTTGCTGAGTTATAGCGTTTGTATTTCTCTGCTGTGTTTGCCTTTCCGGATTTCTCCCATTCTGTTCAATTTGGTTCCACTTTATCCATAAGTCTTTTTGGGATTCTTTCACTTTCTTCCATCTTTCCTGTATGACTATGGGAACATGTCTTTAGCCCTGTGTCTCACCCTCTCTCCTTTTTCACCTCTTTTATGTTTATTTGTGTTTTGTGTTATACTTGGTTTGTTGCTTAGGGGAGAGTTAAATACACTTAACCCACATTGAGTGGGGGCACCAATGCCAGTTCCATGTTTTTGTGGGCCCCAGGCAAAAGTATAAGTGAGCCCCTTTAACACAAACTGGCTGTAAATATATAAGATCAAGGCTTCTGGTTGTCTGCTAGGTCTCTCACCCTGTGGGCTGTGTCTCTCCTATCTGTGCGCTGTGTCTGTCCCCCTGTGTGCTGTGTCTCTCCCCTTTGTGCTGTGTCTCTTCCTCCCTTTAATTTACTGAGATAATGACCTTTGGGTTTTCATTGGTTGTAAGCCATAATCATCAACATTTACAGAAATAAATACTTTAAATAGATCACTCTGTTTGTAATGACTCTGTGTAATATATTGTATGTATTTCACTTTTTGTATTGAGTGGCTGAAAAAAAAACTTTTTGATGATATTCTAATTCATTGAGATGCACCCGCCTTAAAAAATATTAGGTGGTTCCACTGTAGGCTACAAAAAATGTCCCATTACCAAAGAGCCACACAACAAACATCTGATGGTCGGTAAAACCAGAGATCTGTCTCATAACCTTTGCAACCTTATTGTTACAAAATATACATTATGTTATTGGCTACCAAAGAATTTCTAAACTACTGAAGCATCCAATAAGTACTGTTGGGGCCATAATCTGAAAGTAGAAAAATCATTATTTCATCATAAATTGTCAACAATCAGGCGATCACCTCAACGTTTCAGAGAAAAGAGTGAAAAGAATTAACAGAAGATTTGTCCAAGAGGCAGCAACCACCTGTGGAGAGCTGCAGAACATCTGGATTCAGCAGTATAAGGTATAACGTTTCACCTACGGTAAGTGACATAGCAAACAGGCAGATTGATCTCCATAAGGTGAATAGATATTGCCCCAGACCATGCCTTAGCTTCTCATACTGCCAGATCAGAATCCCATACACTGCACAGATGAGGGGCAATCACCCCCAAACGCAGCATTTGCAGATTTTGGCTATGACCTGGCACAAATCCTAGATCATATTAAAAGGCTTGTTAAATAGTCAATCATGATTTGTAGGATTACTACCTTCAATAGGTGGCCCTAGAGTTCGTCTACTTCCTCACCTAAGGGACAATTTGCATGCTGCATGCCAAGTCTGGCATGCCAGTATGAGGAGACTTACATGTCTTGCATGCTCCTCTGGGAATAGGTGACAATAGAGTTCAATTCCTCTTTGAAGAGACAATTTACATATAAAATAAAACAATAAGCTGAAATGTATTTAAATATTGCTCAACAACATTTAGAGAAGCCCGTGAAATAGTGTGAGATTATAGTCTTTTCAGGTGAGATCAAAATTGAACTCCTTGGATGCTTTAATACACACCAGGTGTGAAAGCCTTTAACACCATACCAATGGTGAAGTTTGGAGATGGCAACATCATGGTGTGAGGCTATTTTTCCATATACAGTTAGGGCCAGAAATATTTGGACAGTGACACAATTTTCGCGAGTTGGGCTATGCATGCCACCACATTGGATTTGAAATGAAACCTCTACAACAGAATTCAAGTGCAGATTGTAACGTTTAATTTAAAGGGTTGAACAAAAATATCTGATAGAAAATGTAGGAATTATACACATTTCTTTACAAACACTCCACATTTTAGGAGGTCAAAAGTAATTGGACAAATAAACATAACCCAAACAAAATATTTTTATTTTCAATATTTTGTTGCGAATCCTTTGGAGGCAATCACTGCCTTAAGTCTGGAACCCATGGACATCACCAAACGCTGGGTTTCCTCCTTCTTAATGCTTTGCCAGGCCTTTACAGCCGCAGCCTTCAGGTCTTGCTTGTTTGTGGGTCTTTCCGTCTTAAGTCTGGATTTGAGCAAGTGAAATGCATGCTCAATTGGGTTAAGATCTGGTGATTGACTTGGCCATTGCAGAATGCTCCACTTTTTTTGCACTCATGAACTCCTGGGTAGCTTTGGCTGTATGCTTGGGGTCATTGTCCATCTGTACTATGAAGCGCCGTCCAATCAACTTTGCAGCATTTGGCTGAATCTGGGCTGAAAGTATATCCCGGTACACTTCAGAATTCATCCGGCTACTCTTGTCTGCTGTTATGTCATCAATAAACACAAGTGACCCAGTGCCATTGAAAGCCATGCATGCCCATGCCATCACGTTGCCTTCACCATGTTTTACAGAGGATGTGGTGTGCCTTGGATCATGTGCCGTTCCCTTTCTTCTCCAAACTTTTTTCTTCCCATCATTCTGGTACAGGTTGATCTTTGTCTCATCTGTCCATAGAATACTTTTCCAGAACTGAGCTGGCTTCTTGAGGTGTTTTTCAGCAAATTTAACTCTGGCCTGTCTATTTTTGGAATTGATGAATGGTTTGCATCTAGATGTGAACCCTTTGTATTTACTGTCATGGAGTCTTCTCTTTACTGTTGACTTAGAGACAGATATACCTACTTCACTGAGAGTGTTCTGGACTTCAGTTGATGTTGTGAACGGGTTCTTCTTCACCAAATAAAGTATGCGGCGACCATCCACCACTGTTGTCATCCGTGGACGCCCAGGCCTTTTACAGTTCCCAAGCTCACCAGTCAATTCCTTTTTTCTCAGAATGTACCCAACTGTTGATTTTGCTACTCCAAGCATGTCTGCTATCTTTCTGATGGATTTTTTCTTTTTTTTCAGCCTCAGGATGTTCTGCTTCACCTCAATTGAGAGTTCCTTTGACCACATGTTGTCTGGTCACAGCAACAGCTTCCAAATGCAAAACCACACACCTGGAATCCACCCCTGACCTTTTAACTACTTCATTGATTACAGGTTAACGAGGGAGACGCCTTCAGAGTTAATTGCAGCCCTTAGAGTCCATTGTCCAATTACTTTTGGTCCCTTATAAAAGAGGAGGCTATGCATTACAGAGCTATGATTCCTAAACCCTTTCTCCGATTTGGATGTGGAAACTCTCATATTGCAGCTGGGAGTGTGCACTTTCAGCCCATATTATATATATAATTGTATTTCTGAACATGTTTTTGTAAACAGCTAAAATAACAAAACTTGTGTCACTGTCCAAATATTTCTGGCCCTAACTGTATGGTGCTGGCAAACTTCATATAATTGAAGTAAGGATGAATGGACAAATGTAAAGGTACCGTCACATCTTTCAACATAGTTTCCAACGTTGTTCAAAAGTGACGTCAGGAACGATGTTGAAACGACATCGATGTTGCGTCGTTGCGTGTAAACGCACGATTCAACAACGAAAGTTGTTCAAGTCGGAGTTGACAGGTTTTGCTGCATGCAGGAAAACCTGTCAACGTCAACTTAAACAACCGGCGGGATCGTTCGGTGTGATACCGCAATAGCGATGTCACGGCCGATCCCGCCTATTCGCTGCATTGCAGCGGATCGTTCGCTGGGTTGATCACAGCCAACATCGCAGCGCCATTACCGGCAACATCTTGCTGTGTGACATCTAGGCTGCGATGTCAGAAGTGAGCACGCACCCGCGACATTGCACCCGCAGCTGATGTTGGATGGTGTGACGGGGCCTTGGCATGTTGTAGATTAGGTTCAACTACTGCTCACTGCTGCTCAAAAATCCAGCTCATGGGCACATCGCACACCAGTCAGTTATCTAGCACTTGAAAGCACTGCTGCAGCACTGCCAGACGAGCACCTGCTGTAGCTGGCTTGCGGAAATGGGCATACATGCAACATACCTTCACAGGTATTTCATGCAAATCTGTATAGGTTTTGAGAAAAGCATCGAATCACTAAGTTGAACATTTTAGTGCTCACTAATCAGCACCCTGTTTGAAACCTTTTTTTGTTAGGAAGTTAGAAGGCTTAAAAAATTATCAGCAATTTCACAATTTTACAATGTATACTAGGGTGACCACAAAAAAATCGATGTCGGAATTTGTCCGTCAGGACCCCAAAAACCGATTCCCCTTTCCAGATATTGAGATAGCCAAAATTTGAGCTCGATCAAACGACGTTAACCCGTGCCGCTCGTCATGTACATTACAATCCATTACAGCAATGATCAGAGTAATAAAAGTTAATGTCCCATGGATGGACTAAGTAAAAAAGTGAAAAAATGTAAAAACAATTATAGAACAAGGAAGAAAAAAAAAGATGATACCAATAAGTACTAGAAGAAAGTACACACATTTGTTATTGCTGCATTTATAAAACTGTTACATTAGTTAACCTTTCAGTGAACACCGTAAAAAATAAATATAGAACTTGATACAAAATTATGCTTTTTCATTATATAAAAGGGGCCACTTGAGCTCTAAAAGCTTGCAAACATAAATTTTCTAGTTAACCAATTGGTATCGCTCCTAGTATACATTAGAGTGACCGAATCTCATGGGGGGGGAAATGTCGGAATCTTGTTAGTCTGGACCCCACAAAACGATTCCCCTTTCCAGATATTGAGATAGCCAAAATTTGAGCTCGATCAAACAACGTTAACCTGTGCCGCTCGTCGCTCAAAGTTTGAAAAAATCCAAATTTTTGGCCAAAAAGCTGACATATGGAGCCATAACTCCAGAACGGTAAATAATAAAAACACGCTTAATATCTCAAAAGAAAGCTAATGTTGTTCTTCAAAATGTATATTTTATACATAATTGTTATTTTAAGTCAAACTGAGTTACAACAGCTTTTAGCCCCAAGAACGTGACCTGGTACCACTAGGAGCATACTTCGTATATTTTATTATTAAGTGACTAGCTGGGTGCCCGATGCACATGCATCGGGATTCTAGAAGAGCGAGTCTCCGACTCGCAATGGCCGATTCGCGGCCAATGCTTCGCGCTGCTAAGGCGACTCGCCATGCCCGCTGCGCGGGCATAGCGAGTCGCCTTAGAACTGCTCGCAATGGCCGCTGCGCGGCCAATGCTTCGGGCGTATCCACATGACCACGCTGACTCGCAGCGCGAGCGGTCTCAGAAGGGGCAAAAAACCCATTCGCAATTATATAATAGATACATTTTGTTTTTTTTGGTATATTTTTAAGTTTAAAGTAGAAATATAATAAAAAAAACAAGTAATACTGATAAGACTAATGACATTTTTTATTTTAAAATATAAAAATGAGGTATATAATACATACAAAACAGACACAGAAAAGATACAGACGTAGTATCTACATGAGTTGATAATTTTACATAGTTATCTAATCTATTCTAGAGCTTTTGTTAAAGTGGTTTTTGAAACGTCAGAATATAATGCTCGGCATTTGCTTACAACTTGCAGGACATATTGCTTTTGTTCTACATCTTTTGTCAGAAGGTCGTTAAAGTCGGTTATTAATTTAACACCATGCTCAGCCATATCATTAACTACTTTTAATGTTTTGACAATTTTCAATCCTTCTTGGAAGTCATTATTTTGAGGCCAGGTGTTTGGATTTTGTTTTAGGAAATCTGTTTTTATATTAAATCGGTCAAAGAATGTAAACGTTTCTTTGGTAAGTAAATTTTTTTCATATGCAATGTTTCTGGCAAAATGAAGCTTTGTCTTCTTTTAGTCCACTGCACTGTAATGAAACTGGAACTGTCAAAACTATTTTATATACTCAACAAAACAGATGGCAGGTACAGCTCTAAATGTTTGCTGTTTAAAGGATGAAAAGGTGTAAAGATGCTGTAAGAATTAAACAGCTGTTGGCAAAATCACCTACCTAAACCAGCCTCTAGAAAAACCAAAAGTCTGTGAAATTTTCATTACTTTCAATATACTTTTCTGACTATTAATGCTTAGTAGAACATGAAATAATTAATACATTACCAATTTTTTTTTTATTTAAAGGCTTTGTTTAGGACATTTATGTAAACTGGCAGGAAGTATAACATTTTGGATCCTAACAGTGTGTAATTTACTCATAATTAAGAATCTGCTAATTCAAAGCTCCTGGCGCTCATCACATCATCACTCTTATGTGATTTATGTACTTTCAACCTTATTCCATTCAGTTCTGTTCTGCTTCTGTGGCATCCCAGAGTCAATGTCATTGCCACCCTCTGGGGGTAGTGTCATACCTGAGAGCAACAGATCGTATCCACATCAGGTGAGGCAAGCACAAAACAGCTTTTCTGCCTCCAGGCCTGTAAGGGCAGCTCTAAAACTCCAGATAAGGGCAGTTCCCCTATAAAGTCTGGTCTGGGGCGGTTTTAGTCAGTTCAGTTCATAGGAGGACTGTGGAAAACATCCTGTGGACTTGAGCAGTGCTAAGCTCATCCCACGGTAGTCAAGCTTAAGGGACCCGTAGACGAGGGACTGAGTAAGTCAAGGAGAGCCTGGGGAGTGGAGCAGTGTCAAGCTCACCTCAGTGCAGAGCGCCAGAACCGGACACCGGAGTCTGAGGCTGTACAGGGCCTAATGTCCGGCAGTCAACACCAGAGGGTTGGGGATTCCGAGTCCCCCTGCCACACCACAATGTCTTTAGGGAAAGCAGCTTAGAGAGTCCAAGAGCAGCTGCCAGAGAAGTGGGGCTGGAGAAGGGCTTGAGCTGCCTGCCATACCAGCACAACTCAGGGGAGAGAGAGGTATACAGCTCAGCTTAAGCTGTAGCAGGAACCCTCTGAAAGAGCGCAGCAGGGAGGCCTCAGAACTTGCCCGGTGAAGAGAACCCCGAATTGCTCCCAGGTTGCACGGACTCCAAGTAACATCACTTGTCAGTGTCCCTGTTTGCACCAGTACCACCAGTAAAGGACTTGAGGAAACAACAACCGTGAGTCTGTCTGTTACTTTGCGCCTCTGTCCTGTACCCCAACGGCCTTCCAACACCATAGATTTTCCCGGTTGCCCTGAAGATACACTCCATCCGTGGGGAGCGATTCCACCATAGCTGCCAATTCATCATCCCCAGTGGTCCCGACTGGCAGCGTCAGCACATATAGCTGAATACCACGGGTGGTGTCACGATCCATTATCCCTACATTAATTCACCCTCATTTTTAGCAACTCCGCAGGACCACGGAGCCGGTTCTCAGCCCTCGTGCATCCCCAAAGAGAAACCGAACTCAGTTTCAAGTACACAACGGCCCTGGGGGCAAGTCACTTCTCTTATTGTTTTCACCTAAGGGATGTGGGAACTTCTCCTGAGCTCAGCTTTAGAGATGACATAGACTAGCTGCTCTTTCCTATAGATAGTATGCATAGCATACACAGAAAACAGAAGACTGGCTATCTCTGTAGAATACCAACACAAACAACAGAATCTATTAGAATATTATACAGCAATGAGTAGGGAGGCCATGACTTCAACTCTGGGAATAAACAGTAAAGCAGTAGGACTGACTCTGTGTCTCTCTGCCTCTAACTCTCTGAAGCCCCCCCCCCTTTAATAGAAATGTATACACAGCAATTATAACCTGCTTCCTTAACTCCTTCAGGACATTTGACATACCGCTACATCATGGTTGTATATGTATAGCATGACAATAATTAAGATCCACGGGTTGAATCTAAATGATTGCTGCCAAGAGTTCATCGCAAGCGATAGCTCAGCTACTGCTGGAGCAGCTGTGCTAAGTACTAAGTAAATAGTGATCACAATATTTAGGAGGCTGGGAGAGAGAGTGCCCACATGATCTGCACCTACATTATGAGCTACTCATCCTTGCAATGGCAATCTAAAGTTAAATAATAAACCCTGGGTTTGCTGGCTATAATGGCCTGTTAGACCATGGTCAAAAAGTGATTTGCCAGTTTCACACTGATAGGAGTCCAATGAACACCGACACAGAGGGAGAGAAAAGAGGCAAGTGTGCTGCCTTTGTGAGAGTAACACTGCTGTTATAGTGTAGAGGAAGCCTTGCCTAATGTCTGTGGCCTTTCATCCTTTCACCCCTGCTGTTTCTTATAGATGTTAATTACCTGATACCATGTTCCCTCCCACATTCCCCCTCACCTGAATCTGGTAGTGTGTCCTATATATTCAGTTCAGTCTTAAGGGGTACACGTGTGGGGGGTCAGACACGTGTGGCATCTCATGCAAAGTGGCATTGAATGCTAAGTGGATGCAGTTATTTCATGGCAGTTAGTCAGGGCAGGAGTCAGGTAAGCCACTCTATTTAACAGGGAGAGGGGAGGGGAAAAAAAAAAAAAAAACCTTTTTCACTTCTTTTCCTTTCCCTATCACTATGTCCTTTACTTCAATATGTATTGTTCTATGCGCTCTTGCTGGAAGACAATGACATAGAGGGACACTCCAACACTGTGCATAACTCCATTCACTACCTTCCTCTTTTAATTGCGCTCTCTGGAATCCACGGTCTGTATGCAACAAACTTCCCTTCATTCACAATTACTTCCTTACCAACTCTCTTAACCTGCTGGCCCTCACAGAAACCTGGATCCAGGATTCAGACACTGCTTCCCCTGCTGCTATTTCTTACGGCGGCTTACACTTCTCTCACTCCCCTAGACCTGGGAACAGACGAGGCGGTGGAGTTGGCCTCCTCCTGTCCCCACAATGTGCTTTACAGGTCATTCATCCAGCCCCATCACTCTCACTCCCTTCTTTTGAGGTCCATACCATTAGGCTATTCCATCCCCTCCCCCTCAAAGTAGCAGTGATATACCGCCCCCAGGGTCACCCAGTTCCTCGACCATTTCTCCGCTTGGCTCCCGCATTTCATGTCCTCTGATTTACCAACCCTTATTCTGGGAGACTTTAACGTTCCCATAAACAGCCCCATCTCCCCATCTGCATCCCAGCTCCTATCTCTAACTACCTCTCTTGGCCTATCACAGCTCTCAACCTCTAAGACACACGAAAACGGTAACACCCTTGACCTTGTCTTTACCCGGCTCTGCTCATCCTCCCCCTTGGATAACTCAACTCTACTCTCTGACCACAACATTCTTTCCTTCTCACTCACTAACCCTCGGCCAACACAGCCCAATCCTACCTATCACACATCCAGAAATCTACAGGCCATTAACCCTCAAGCACTCACAGACTCCCTCATCTCATCTCTGTCTCCAATCTCTTCAATCTCCTCTCCAGATCAGGCAGTAAATCACTACAATGACTCTCTCAGAAGCTCCCTGGACCAAGTAGCGCCCCTCACCCGCAGAACCTCCAAACAGAGAACAAAACAACCCTGGCTCACACCACAAACTCGATTCCTCCAGCGATGCTCCAGGAGTGCTGAACGTCTATGGAGGAAAACTTGCTCACCAGGAGACTTTAT
Source organism: Allobates femoralis (assembly GCA_033576535.1). NCBI lineage: Eukaryota > Metazoa > Chordata > Amphibia > Anura > Aromobatidae > Allobates > Allobates femoralis. The sequence continues at coordinate 210,483,626 of JARQOC010000003.1, forward strand.
CCACTATAAATTCATGCTGAAAACCTACAACTCTGCCCTTCACCTTGCCAAACAGACCTACTTCACCACCCTGGTCTCCTCACTATCCAACAATCCAAAAAAACTCTTTGACACCTTTCACTCTCTCCTCAGTCCGAAAGTGCAAGCCCCCATCACTGACCTCTGTGCTGATGACCTGGCTTCCTACTTCATGGAGAAAATAGACAACATCCGCCAGGAAATCAGCTCTCAGCCTCCAAGCGCTGACACCCCCATTCTTCCCCACATCTCCTCCGGTTCACTCTCCACATTTGACCCAGTCACAGAAGAAGAAGTCTCCAGGCTCCTTTCTTCTTCTCGTCCCACCACATGCTCTACTGACCCCATTCCCTCACACCTGCTCCAGTCCCTCTCTCCAGTCGTCACCACTCATCTAACCAAAATCTTCAATTTTTCCCTCTCTTCTGGCATTTTCCCCTCCTCCTTCAAACACTCGATCATTACTCCATTATTAAAGAAAACCACTCTCGACCCAACCTGCACAAATAACTACAGACCAGTCTCCAATCTCCCCTTCATCTCTAAACTCTTGGAGCGCCTGGTCTATTCCCGCCTCACCCGTTACCTCTCCGCTCACTCTCTTCTAGATCCATTACAGTCTGGTTTCCGCCCCCTTCACTCCACAGAAACTGCCCTCATCAAAGTGACAAATGACCTTCTGACAGCAAAACGTAATGGTGACCACTCTCTGCTTATTCTCCTTGATCTCTCTGCAGCTTTTGACACTGTCGACCATCAGCTCCTACTCTTTATGCTGCACACCATTGGCATAAAGGACACTGCTCTCTCCTGGCTTTCCTCCTATCTTTCTGACCGCTCTTTCAGTGTATCTTTTGCTGGCTCCACTTCTTCCCCTCTTCCCCTCACTATTGGAGTCCCTCAGGGGTCAGTCCTTGGACCTCTCCTCTTCTCTCTCTACACGGCCCCGATTGGACAGTCCATCAGCAGATTTGGCTTTCAGTACCATCTTTATGCTGATGACACACAACTATACATTTCAGCCCCTGACCTTACCCATGCGGTAGTAAAGAACACCAATGACTGTCTAGCTGCAGTATCCAATATCATGTCCACTCTCTATTTGAAACTAAACCTTTCCAAAACTGAACTTCTTCTGCTCCCCCCATCCACTAACCTCCCTAAATCGGACATCTCTCTCTCAGTATGCGGCACTACGATAACGCCTAGGCAGCAGGCTCGCTGTCTGGGAGTTATGTTTGACACCGATCTCTCCTTCTCCTCCCACACGCAATCTCTCGTCCGCTCCTGTCGCTTACACCTGAAGAATATCTCTAGAGTCCGCCCCTTTCTCACCCTGGAAACAACAAAAACCCTCACCGTGGCCCTAATCCATTCCCGCCTTGACTATTGCAACTCTCTATTAAGTGGCCTCCCCCTCACCAGACTTTCTCCTCTCCAGTCCATCCTTAATGCAGCAGCCAGGATCACCCATCTGGCCAATCGTTACTCAGATGCCTCTGCTCTGTGCCAGTCATTGCACTGGCTGCCTGTATATTACAGGATCAAATTCAAATTGCTTGTTCTCACCCACAAAGCTCTTCACAGTGCAGCCCCCCCTACCTCTCCTCCCTCATCTCTGTCTATCACCCCACCCGCTCTCTACGTTCCTCAAATGACCTTCGACTAACATCTGCACTAATCCGATCCTCCCACTCCCGGCTCCAAGACTTTTCCAGAGCTGCACCAAACCTCTGGAATGCTTTACCCAAAGAAATCAGGACTATCCACAACTTGCATGGCTTCAGACGATCCCTAAAAACGCATCTTTTTAAGGCGGCCTATCATACTCCCTAATAAGTCCATTGCACTGTAGACAGTGAATGGGCTACCCCTCTGGACATTACTCTTCTACAAACTCCACCAAACCATAAAGGTCTACACAGACTGTATAATGACCATCCATGCAAGCTTAGCCCTATACCCCATTTCCTCAAGATGCCTGGACCACCAGTGCAATAAGCCCCGGCACCTTGCGCAACCCCTTTCCTGTTGTAGATTGTAAGCTCTTTTGAGCAGGGTCACCTTCATTTCTTGCTTTATTTATTGTATTTTTTTTTTTCACATTGATTCTATACCTATTGTTTTGTATCCAATTATTGTACTTTATTTGTTCTCTATTGTAATTACTTACTGTATTTTCTGTACTCTAACCCTACATTGTAAAGCGCTGCGGAATATGTTGGCGCTATATAAATAAAGTATTATTATTATTATCATAAAAATTCAATGCACATGTATGAAATCACCTGGTTTTGATGAATATAGGCATTAAACTCTGAGATGTTATTCTCGTTAAAATGACTGGTCCGGACACTCTCCAAAAGGGTCTGCAGTTAATCTAGGATGCTACAAAGAGCTACTACTGTATAGCAAAGCTCCCAAAGTCAAGTGAATCAAGAAGAAGAATCTTTATTGTAGATAAAAACATTCAATATTTTTTCAATACAATGCGTTTCGTCTAGTTTGCAACATATAGCCTTCCTTGGGTATGACTTAAAAGATCACCAGCTACATTGATATGAGAGCTGATAAAGTGAACATTCATGAGAAAAGTGGGTGAGAGAAAAATGAGTGTAGAAGGAAAGTGGATCGGCCATATCATGCGTGATAGGAGTAATATATTGTAATGCATGTACATTACAATCCATTACAGCAATTATCAGAGTAATAAAAGTTAATGTCCCATGGAATTATAGAACAAGGAAGAAAAAGCGACGCATAGGCGTCGCTGTCGCCAGCCTACATGCGGACGGCCGCAGCGACCCCCGGCACCGGTATCCGCTGCCTCCCCCTCGCCTCCCTCCTTGCCTGCTCATCTCCCTCCTTGCTCCCCCCCTCGTCTCCTGCTGTTCTGACCGTCTTCTCCCTGTACAGCGGTCATGTAACAGGGCGGGCTGATAAGACATCTCACAGCCAGCCCTGTCACATGACCGATGTACACAGCGTGACTCTGCAGAAGAGGGGTGAAAACAGAGGGGGGCGAGGGGGATTCTGCCCCCCCGCAGCCATCCTGCCACCCCACAGCCATCCTGCCCCCCCACAGCCATCCTGCCCCCCTGGCTCCATCCTGCCCCCCCAGCTCCATCCTGCCCCCCCAGCTCCATCCTGCACCCCCCAACTCCATCCTGCCCCCCCGGCTTCATTCTGCCCCGCTTGCTCTATCCTGCCCCGCTCGCTCCATCCTGCCCTGCTCGCTCCATCCTGCCCCCCCCTGTCTCCATTCTTCCCCGCTCCCTCCATCCTGCCCCGCTCGCACCATCCTGCTCCCCACTTCCATCCTGCCCCCCGGCTTCATCCTGTCCCCTCAGCATCCATCTTGCCCCCCCGCATCGATTCTGCCGCCCCCGCAACCATCCTGCCCCGCCCAGCTTCATCCTGCCCCCCGGCTCCATCCTGCTCCCCCGGCTCAATCCTGCCCCCCCTGCATCCATCCTGCCCCCCCCCAGCATCCATCCTGAGGATTGTTTTTATTTTTACATTTATTGTGGAGGAGCGGGGACCAGGAGGAGCGGGGGTCCACAGGGAGCGGAGTATCGCATATGCTATAGTGCTGCTATACATGTACTGTAATGCACCGTCATATACTATAGCGCTGCTATACATGTACTGTAATGTACCACCATATACCATAGCGCTGCTATACATGTACTGTAATGTACCGCCATATACCATAACGCTGCTATACATGTGCTGTAATCTACTGCCATATACTATAGTGCTGCTATACATGTACTGTAATGTACCGCCATATACCATAACGCTGCTATACATGTGCTGTAATTTACTGCCATATACCATAGCGCTGCTATACATGTGCTGTAATCTACTGCCATATACTATAGTGCTGCTATACATGTACTGTAATGTACCGCCATATACTATAGTGCTGCTATACATGTGCTGTAATGTACCACCATATGTATAGCGCTGTTATACATGTACTGTAATGTACTGCCATATACTATAGTGCTGCTATACATGTAATGTAATTTACCACCATATACTATAGTTCTGCTATACATGTACGGTAATGTACCACCATATACCATAGCGCTGCTAGACATGTACTGTAATGTACTGCGAAATACTATAACACTGCTATACATGTACTGTAATGTATCGCCATATACCATAGAGCTGCTATACATGTACTGTAATGTACTGCCATATACTATAGTGCTGCTATACATGTAATGTAATTTACCATCATATACTATAGTTCTGCTATACATGTACGGTAATGTACCACCATATAACATAGCGCTGCTATATATATATATGTAGTTCACTCACGTTGACTGAACAAGTTCTGTCAGTCACAGTATGTCAACTACAAACATATTCTAGAATACCCGATGCGTTAGAATCGGGCCACCATCTAGTGGCTGTAAAAATGCTGTTTATAACTTAAATTTTCACCCATCGTCTAGACCAGTGGGCAATCGGTGGGTGGTCTCTCAGCATCAATGTCTTCGTATTTTCTATTGCCAGCCAAGGTAACTCAGGCAGCTGGGGGGCTGTAATTGTAAGACCCAAGAGTTCTGGGTCCCCCACACTGAAAATTTCAGCTGGCAGCCATAATTGTCACTTCCATGAGAGACACCAAAACTGGCGGTTACCTCACTCTTCCAGCTGCTGTGGAGTGGTGGCAGACTGGGTAATAAAAAGCTTGATGTCTGCGTTTTTTGTGTGTATGTATGTGCATGTGCATGTATGCCATGTATGTCCATGTGTGTCAGTGTGTTTATGCACATGTATGTATGTGTATCCACGTGTGTGCATGGGTGTGCATATATATGCATGCACATGTGTGTGTACTTGTGTGAGTGTGTGTATGTGCATGTGTATGTGCATGTGTGTATGTGTGCATGTGCATGTGTGTATGTGTGCATGTGTATGTGCGTGTGTATATGCATGTGTGTTTGTATGTGCATGTGTGTATGTATATATGTGCATGTGTCTGCATGTATGTGTATATGTGTGCATGTGTATATATATGTGTGTGCATGTGTTTTTGTGCATGCGTGTGTGTATATATGTGCATGTGTCTGCATGTATGTGTGTATATATGTGTGCATGTGTGTATATGTCTGTATGTATATATGTGTGCATGTGTGTATGTGTCTGTATGTGTGTGTGCATGTGTCCGCATGCATGCGTACAATACAGACCAAAAGTTTGGGCACACCTTCTCATTCAAAGAGTTTTCTGTATTTTCATTACTATGAAAATAGTAGATTCACACTGAAGGCATCAAAACTATGAATTAATACATGTGGAATTATATACTTAACAAAAAAGTGTGAAACAACTGAAAATATGTCTTATATTCTAGGTTCTTCAAAGTAGCCACCTTTTGCTTTGATTACTTCTTTGCACACTCTTGCCATTCTCTTGATGAGCTTCAAGAGGTAGTCACCGGAAATGGTTTTCACTTCACAGGTGTGCCCTGTCAGGTTTATTAAGTGGGATTTATTGCCTTATAAATGGGGTTGAGACCATCAATTGTGTTGTGCAGAAGTCTGGTGGATACACAGCTGATAGTCCTACTGAATAGAATTTGTATTATGGCAAGAAAAACGCAGCTAAGGCTGGTTTCACATTACGGATTTTTCAGATCCGATGCTGTCCGATCAAAATCGGACAGCATCGGATCCGAATTTGGCCCCATGCAGCCCTATGGGCATCGGACCAAATTGGATGTGCACTAAATGCCATCCGATTTGGTCCGATCCGATTCTGTCCGATTTTATTATCGGTGCAAAAATCGGCGCCTGCACCGATTTTTGCACCGATAATAAAATCGCACAGAATCGGATCGGACCAAATCGGATGGCATTTATTGCACATCCGATCTGACCCGATCCCTATAACATGGTGCCCTATGGAGAAGGGTCCGAGGAAACATCTGATGTCTCCTCGGACCCCATTTTACTGTACTGAGCATGCTCAGTACAGTAAAACTGCTCCTAACTGGGAGCACAAGGGTTAAAAAAAAAAAAGTTTATGCTCACCTCCCCCCGAGCCCCCGCCGTCTCCCTGCAGGTTTCCGGTGGCTCCCGCAGGCTCCCGGTGTCAGCAGAGGTCTTCTTCTGCTGTTCAGGACCTGCGGTGATGTCACAGTCATGTGACCGCGGGTTACCATGGTGAACCAGCGGTCACGTGACTGTGACATCACCGCAGGTCCTGAACAGCAGAGGAAGACCTCTGCAGCCACCGGGAGCCTGCGGGAGCCACCGGGAGCCTCAAAGAAGATGGCGGGAGACAGCGGGGGCTCAGGGGGAGGTGAGAATAAACTTTTTTTTTTTTTCTTTTTCTCAGCCCGGAGGCACCGATTTTATGCCGGAATCGGATGCCTATTTGGCACCCGATTCCAGGCATCAGAAGGGAGCCGATGCTGTCCGAATTATATCGGACAGCATAGGCTCCCTAAAAATCGTAAAGTGAAGGTAGCCTAAGTAACGAAAAACGAGTGGCCATCATTACTTTATGAAATGAAGGTCAGTCTGAAAAATTGGGAAAACTTTGAAAGTGTCCCCAAGTGCAGTTGCAAAAACTATCAAGCACTTCAAAGAAACTGGCTGACATGAGGACCACCCCAGGAAAGGAAGACGAAGAGTCCCCTCTGCTGCAGAGGATAAGTTCATCTGAGTCACCAGCCTCAGAAATTGCAGGTTAACAGCAGCTCAGATTAGAGACCAGGTCAATGTCACACAGAGTTCTAGCAGCAGACACATCTCTACAACAACTGTTAAGAGGAGACTTTGTGCAGCAGGCCTTCATGGTAAAATAGCTGCTAGGAAACCACTGCTAAAGACTGGCAACAAGCAGAAGAGACTTGTTTGGGCTAAAGAAAACAATGAATGGACATTAGACCAATGGAAATCTGTGCTTTGGTCTGATGAGTTCAAATTTGAGATCTTTAGTTCCAACCACCGTGTCTTTATGCGACACAGAAAAGGTGAATGGATGGACTCTACATGCCTGGTTCCCACCGTGAAGCATTGAGGAGGAGGTGTGATGGTGTGGGGATGCTTTGCTGGTGACACTATTGGGGATTTATTCAAAATTGAAGGCATACTGAACCAGCATGGCTACCACAGCATCTTGCAGCGCCATGCTATTCCATCCGGATTGCGTTTAGTTGGACCATCATTTATTTTTCAACTGGACAATGACCCCAAACACACCTCCAGGCTGTGTAAGGACTATTTGACCAAGAGGGAGAGTGATGGGGTGCTACGCCAGATGACCTGGCCTCCACAGTCACCAGACCTGAACCCAATCGAGAAGGTTTGGGATGAGCTGGGCCATAGAGTGAAGGCAAAAGGGCCAAGTAAGTGCTAAGTATCTCTGGGAACTCCTTCAAGACTGTTGGAAGACCATTTCCGGTGACTACCTCTTTAAGCTCATCAAGAGAATGGCAAGAGTGTGCAAAGCAGTAATCAAAGGAAAAGGTTGCTACTTTGAAGAACCTAGAATATAAAACACTAGCTGTGAGCCCGATGCAAATGCATCGGGTGTCTAGAATATTTGGTGTGTGTGGACATCGGGGAGTGTGGTTACAGGAGAGGCTCCGGAGCACTGTGTCAGCATGTGCTGACAGCAGCGGCTCCGGAGCGGGATCGGAGCGGGGGTGTGCGGACATATGGGGGGGGGTGAGTACATATGGGGGGGGTGGTGACAGGGGTTGGGGGTGTGTGCTGACAGCGGCGAGGGGTCGCAATGCCCGCTACGCGGGCAATGCTTCGCTCGTGGTGACGTCACAGAGTGACAAAGCCACGGTCTTTTGCGGGGTCCGACACGGAAGTGCCTACGGCAATTATATATTAGACATTTTCAGTTGTTTCACACTTTTTTGTTAAGTAAATAATTCCACATGTTCATAGTTTTGATGCCTTCAGTGTGAATCTATAATATTCGCGAAAATATAGAAAACTCTTTGAATGAGGAGGTGTGTCCAAACCTTTGGTCTGTACTGTATGTGTAAATGTATGTATGTGTGTGTGCATATATGTGTGCGTGTGTATGCATATATGTGTTTGTATGTACATGTGTGTGTATTTGTACTTATGTATGTGTGCCTGACTGTATGTGTATGTGTGCATGTATGTGCATGTATGCACATGTGTCCCCCGCCATGTAGTAGTCGGTCTGGTGGGATGTGGCTCTCCAGTCTGGGTCGCCCCTCCACCTGTAAAACCCATCCCACCACTTGTAATATGCCATCGCTCCTGGTCTCAGTGACGGCATTACGCTTGCACAGTGGCATAGGTCACGTTATTGTTTTGAGTCGCACAAAGTCTTGCAAGACTTCACAAATCTCGAGAGACTTTGGTCACTGCAGCTCAATAAAGCGCAGTGTCCCGCGCCACTACGCAGATGCAATGCGACCTGAGACCAGGAGCGATGGCATATTACAGGTGGTGGGGCAGGTTTTACAGGCGGAGGGGCGGCCTGGACTGAAGAGAGCCACATCCCACCAGACCGGCTACTAGACGACGGGGGACACTATCAAACTTATTTTCTGAAGTAATCAGGGGACAGTCTGGGGGTATAAAGGAGTCACCAGAACCCCAATTACATGATGTTTAAGGTGTTGGGCAGTATTTAGAAAGCCCAAAGGGAGTGACAGGTTCACTTTAACATTATGATTAATAATATAATTTCATACTTTATGAAGCTCCAATGGAACAGGGTACAATTACATTCTTAAATTTGAAAAGTGAGCTTATGTCTCTAATAGAAATAAACATAAGATGGGAATGGAATAATCTGTCAAAAAAAAGACAAGGCTTTTTTAAGGTTAATGGTCTTTTTGTGACATGTAAAACATTGCCATGTTCTTAAAACAACTTATTTGTTCTGAGCTGCCTGTTCTCTTGGCTATCTTCCAGAAGGCAGATAAGTTGAGCACATTATGACGTCCTGCGGAGATAAATGAAACGTTGTGTATGAAAGAACAATGGAGAACTGTTTCTTCAATCATGCGGAGTTCAGCAAGCAAGAAAATTAAAGTATTAGCTATTTTGAAGCTATTTATGCAAATATGAAGAATGCCCTATTTATATAAGACAGGGTTTCATTTTTTGTCTTAAAACATAGTTTTGACATTCAAATATATACTGATGGCATATAATATATATCATTAGTAGCAATGTTGTAATATAGGGTCATATGGAAGAAAACGTGAATGATGTAGGACCCATTTCTGAACAGCTTTCTATGAACTTAGTTACGCAATCATAGCATTTGCTGGTAGCCACCACCAGGTAGAACTCTTACTTACTCATTATTTCAATATTAACTCTATATATCTATATGTAAGTGGTTTCCTTTACTGGTGCTTCATACATTCAAAATTTTATTTTTTTATTCATGTCACGACTCGGGGATTTAAAAAAAGATGCAGATTTAACCTTTCCAAACATATTCTGAGCAGAGTTCTTACTATAAGGTTGATTTGAATACAGGAGAAATAGGCAATGCTCACTGTCTAAAATCCTCAATTTTAAGTCTTCAATTAAAAGTTTAAGTAACTGTATAATTTCAAAATGTGAATATAAATGATAGATACAGTATACAATCAAAGTCAACACGTTTCAGACCTCTACAGTCTTTAATAAAATCTGCTGGTGGTGGCCAGAAACACATATAGTACAGTAAGTGCGGGCTCACAATGGGTTCTTGCATCCAAGTAAGTTTGGAGAACTAGTTATGCCGCATACCCATCAACAAAGCTGTGTGTAATTGTTTCAACCCTCTTATTAAATTACAGTGTAACCGCCATTTAAATTTTTATTTAATAATAATAATGTAGAGCAAGTGATTTTAATGAACTTTGTGTTCAAATAATTTTTATTGGCATTTTATAAACAAAATGTGGTTACAAAAGCACAATAATGAATTGTTAAGACCAGTTTGTTATGCAAGACAAATATTATAATTAACCATAGGTGAGCATTAACATTTGTAAAAGAGACTAGAGTAATTTAATAGTTGTACTCGAATGTGATATTGTCTAAGGCTGCTTTCACATTGCGATGTAAATCGGACAGCCATTTAGGATTTGGCCTAATTGCTATCTGATTTTGTGGGATTCAGTTTGTGTCCGATTTTTTGCTGTGCCCAAAATCTGAGACTGCTCTGATTTTGGGCACAGAAAAACATCAGATCCCACAAAATCGGATGGCAATTAGCACAAATCCTATCCGATCCTCGGGGTTTAACATGGGGGCCTATGAGCGCAGGTCCGAGGAAAAAATTGATCGTTCCTCGGACCCGATTTAAGTGTACTGAGCATGCTTAGTACACTAAAACTGCTCCTAACCATCTAATTTCACTTCGGCAATGTATATACATGCATTGCAGAAGTGAAAATAAGTAAAAGAAAGAGTTAAAAATAAAAATCAGTATTCTCACCTAATCGGGATCCACCGCTGCATCCAGCAAGGTCTGGGTGCTTACAGGACCTGCGGTGATGTCACAACCCGGCAGCGTCATCGGGTCACATGACCGCAGTTACCGTGGTAACTGCGGTCATGTGACCCGATCAGCTGTTTGGCTTGTGACGTCACCGCAGGTCCTATAAGCACCCAACCTTGCTGGAGGCACCTTGGTGGATCCCGGAGAGGTGAGAATACTGATTTTTTATTTTTAACTCCTTGTTTTACTATATTTCACTTCCGCAATGTATATTATACATTGTGGAAGTGAAAGTGCCCCGCTGTGTCCGGATCCATGATAATCACGGACCCGGACACAGAATAAGTTACCCCCTGTGGTGTCCTTTCCTGTCCATGGAGTCCTATAAAAAGTAGGATCCCACTGACAGGAAAGAATAAGTGATGTGAAACAAGCCTAAGTGAGGCTGTGGCGTTGATCATAGTCTTTCAAGATTATATACAGGTATTTGTCAATTAAAACTTTGAGCTCAAGTGGCTTTAGCTGGGGAATGGAAGATTAGAGAGGGGGGGGGAAGAAACAATGGGGTAACTTTATAAAACAGACTAAAGGTTAAACTATAACTTTAACATCGGATATAAGAACTAGGTATTATATACAGTGCATTGTGAAAGTATTTGGTCCCCTTGAACTTTTAAACCTTTTGCCACATTTCAGACTTCAAACATAAAGATATAAATTAAACATTTTTTGTGAAGAATCAACAAGAGGGAAACAATTCTGAAGTGGAACGAAATTTTTGGGATATTTTAAACTTTTTTAACAAATAAAAAAATGAAAAGTGGGGCGCGTGTCTGACCCACAAGGGTCTGGGGTACTCAGGTTTTGGGTGGTCGGGTGCAGGGATATCACGGGTGGTCGGTGCCCGAGTCAGTGCCTTTGGGTGACAATAAAAAGGGAAATATTTAGAGGGATAAAAGTTTATAGAAGTCGTGACGCCACCTGTAGGACCGGTGATGGCACTGGCACTGCTAGGACCTCCGGGGTGCTGGGCGGCAGCAAGGTGTTGTGGCTCTCTACAGGTAGAGCGGGGTCCCCAGGGCTGTAGGGTAACAATGGTGGAATAGGACAGTGTGGTTGGAATGGGGCTGCACAGTCTTTGCTGTGAGGGACAGGCTGAAGGAATGGACACTCACACAAGAAAGTCTTTCGGGAACTTTACAGATGGTTCTCCAGGTACACATCCAGGTCTGATAGAAACAGCTTGGGACTTCCACATTGAGTAATTTTTAGGCCTCCTTGTCCTGGTCCCTTGTCTTGAGTCTGGCGTGTATGAAACCAGGCCTCACCTTTCCTGCTCTTTCACACCCGTGTTGCTGCACTGAGGGCTCTCTCTTGGCTACCGCTATCTTTCCTGCAGCTCCTGGCTCTCAAATGTGGGTGCTGCAGGTGCCCGGGAAGCTAAGCCTCCACGGTTTACTGGGATTCTCTGCTGGGGTAACCTCTTTCTCTTGCAGACTCGGACTCCAGTGACCGGAGTTTCCCTGGGGTGAGCTGGGATGGGTCCTCTGCCCCCGTTGTAGTGTTCCTCACCTCTGCATTTTGTCCTCAGTCTCTGGACCTCACACTGGCTCTGGCGGTGTACTGATCTCGGGCCTAGCACGACTCCGGTGACAAGGTTTGCTCACTAGGCTCTGGGCTGAACCTCACAGTTCTCCTAGCAACTGCACACTCTGACTAACTCTGCCCCCAGACCCTGTATTTATAGGGGATCTGGCTTAACAGCAACCAGTGGGACTCCCCCTACAGGCCTGGAGTGGAAGGTGTTGGGTGAATGTGAGTACCAGATGTGGAAATCCCTTAGTGTACCTGTTGGTTCTGTGGCTTGCCTGGCACAGGATGCCACACGTGCAATATTATTTGGCCCCCTTGAGTTAATACCTTTGCCACCTTTTGCTGCGATTACAGCTGCAAGTCGCTAGGGGTATGTCTCTATCAATTTTGCACATCGAGAGACTGAAATTCTTGCCCATACTTCCTTACAAAACAGCTTGAGCTCAGTGAGGTTGGATGGAGAGCAGCAGTTTTCAGCTCTTTCCACAGATTCTCGATTGGATTCAGGTTTGGACTTTGACTTGGCCATTCTAACACCTGGATATGTTTATTATTGAACCATTCCATTGTAGATTTTGCTTTATGTTTGGGATCATTGTCTTGTTGGAATATAAATCTTCGTCCCAGTCTCAGGTCTTTTGCAGACTCCAACAGGTTTTCTTCATTCAGAGATCCTCACTGAACTTCTGGAGTGAGTTTGCTGCACTGAAAGTAAAGGGGCCGAATAATATTGCACGCCCCATTTTTCAGTTTTTTATTTGCTAAAAAAGTTCAAAAAAACCAATAAATTTCGTTCCACTTCACGATTGTGTCCCACTTGGTGCTAAGTCTTCACAAAAAAATTAGAATTTACATTTTTATGTTTGAAGCCTGAAATGTGGCAAAAGGTTGAAAAGTTCAAGGGGGCCAAATACTTTCACAAGGCACTGTATATACCGTATATACTTGTGTATAAGCCGACTTTTTCAGCCCAAAAATTGTGCTGAAAAGTCCCCCCCTCGGCTTATACACGAGTCATATACTAGTGTGGTTGGGGCTGTGTCCGGGCACTGCAGGAGGAGGCGGGGGGAGGCTGCAGAATGAGCGGCACGTCACGTGGTGCCGCTCATTAATTATGCATGGGGAGCAGCGCAGAGTACATTGCTGCTCCCCTGCACAGTATAGCCTCCCCCGCACCCCCTATGTATACAGAGGGCCCCCCCCCAGCAGTCATCCATCTCACCCCCCTCGGTCTCCAGGCACCCGGGTCCTCCAGCTGCTGCGTCTGCATGCCCCGCGGCTTCTAATACCAGCGTCCTCCCCGCTCTTCCTGTTTGAATGCGATCATGTGACCCGCGCGATCACATGATCGCATTCAAACAGGAAGTGCGGGAAGGACGCCGGTATTAGAAGCCGCGGGGCACGCAGACGCAGCAGCTGGAGGACCCTGGTGCCTGGAGACCGAGGGGAGTGAGATGGATCACTGCTGGGGGGGGCCCTCTGTATACATGGGGGAGGCCTCTGTATACATGGGGGAGGCCTCTGTATACATGGGGGGGCCTCTGTATACATGGGGGAGGCCTCTGTATACATGGGGGGGCCTCTGTATACATGGGGGGGCCTCTGTATACATGGGGGGGCCTCTGTATACATGGGGGAGGCCTCTGTATACATGGGGGGGCCTCTGTATACATGGGGGGGGCCTCTGTATACATGGGGGGCCTCTGTATACATGGGGGTGCCTCTGTATACATGGGAGCAGTGAGACAGCAGGGGAGCTGTATACCACTGCTGGGCCTGTATACCACTGCTGGGACTGTATACCACTGCTGGGGCTGTATACCACTGCTGGGGCTGTATAGCACTGCCGAGGGGCCTGTATACCACTGCTGGGTCTGTATACCACTGCTGGGTCTGTATACCACTGCTGGGCCTGTATACCCGTCCTGGGGGCTGTATACCACTGATGAGGGGCCTTTATACCACTGCTGGGGACTGTATATCAGTGATGAGGGGCCTGTATACCACTGGTGAGGAGCCTGTGTACCACTGCTGGGGACTGTATACCAGTGATGAGGGGCCTGTATACCACTGATGAGGGGCCTGTATACCACTGCTGGGGACTGTATAACAGTGATGGTGGCAACTGTATACTAGTTATGGCCACTATATACCAGGGATGGCTGCTATATACAGGGATGGTGGGCTATATACCGGTGATAGGGGGCTTTATAACAGGACGGTGGTCTGCTGCATTGGTAGTTTACTGTTTCTATTTAAAATGCAAGTTCAACATTTTAATCGTATCTATTTTCATTTTTAAAATTTTTCAGTACCGGTAGCTGCTGCATTGTCCACCCTAGGCTTATACGTGAGTCAATAGGCTTTCCCAGTTTATGGGGCAAAAGTAGGGGGGTCGGCTTATACACGGGTCGGCTTATACACGAGTATATACGGTAACGACTTTTATATAATTTACAGAATATGTTTAAATTAAACATTTCTTTGGAGTTTTGGTATTAGCTTTACGTTTGGTATTACATTATACTTCATTAGAAAATTCTATTTGAAAATCATTCATAAACATTCCACAAGATGCACCCATTACACTATGTGAAGCAGACATATGTTCATTATCAGTCATCTGCGTTTCCACACAGAATACGGGCATGTAACCATTTAAGGGAAAGGGGGCATGGCCTACACTGCTGACTGCAGTTGATGAGGAAACAATGTAAGAGATTACAAAACAGTTGCTAAATAATGTGTCAGGATCAGTGTAAACTGCTATTTTTTTGGCACATGCTTCTGATCTCTCATCTGGCTCCACACAGTTTAGTCAGGATCTCCAGTAACCACTTCTCACTGTTATCAGCTGCTGGCCATGCCTACACAGCCATAAAATGCAGATTTTAAAACAGCACAGAAAAATGTGAGAAAGTAAGTCACATAGCACAGAAAATCATTATCTTATCTGCTGTGTGACCCATCATTAACAACCAGTGCAGTGTTGTGTTTTTTTTACAACAAAATGACACTTACCCTCTAAATTCTTAATCCCTCAAAACCACTTGGAATTAAATTTATCAAGCATTATGGTACCTTAGACCACCAAGGCTATCAGCTATACACCAGCAAAATGAAATTTTGTTCCTTGAACTAAGCAATGTTGACTTTTGAGCCACCAAGATTCAATGGGGGAGTTCTCTTTAGACTGCATAAGGAAGGACCAAAACATTGTTTTGTCCAGAGGACCTAGAAGTCTTTAAGGAAGCCATGAATATGGGGCAATAATATGGTATAAAACTAAATTGTATTGATAACAGACTATAAGAAATCTGAATGACAGATACTGAAGTTAAAGGGATCCTGTCACCTCCAGAATGCCTCCTAAGCTACCAAAACATGACTCTGCAGCATCCTATCACTAATCTCACACTCCTTTTGTCTCCTAAAAGCAACCTGTGAAAGTGCGTAAAAACATTTTAATACTTACTCATTAGTGATTATAATTAGCAGGGGCTATATTTTTTAGCCCTTAGGGCGTGCTGTTTTGCAGGCTCCAGGATCCACCCTCTCTCTGTCTGTGTGCTCTGCTTGTGCAAGCTTTACCCTCCCCCTCACTATCACTCACAGAATGCAAATCATTAGTCCTGCCTTCAGCTGCACATCACAGCAGCTCAGACAGAGAGAGGGTGGATCATTCGGGGGAAAATGAGCACCTAGGGAGGGCTTAGAGTCTCACTGAGGACGCCCTGTGAGACTTATTCAGGGACAAGAAGTCTCAGATTTGTAAGTGTATATTGTTGATTATTCCAATGTTACAGAGCGCTTTTTTTATAGAAAAGGAGCACTAATACTGATATGTTGGGGTGCAGGGACAGGTATTAATAGGGTTGGGGGTGATTTGGAGGGGTCAGGTTCCCTTTAATGTTTAATTCTGGCTTCTGTCACATTATCATTTGAACTCATTGTACAATTTATATGCAGTGTTCAGTAACTTGGCAGACGTTATGGTACATAACATTTTCAGGTGTACAGAAAAATAAATATTTGATCCTGACAGTTAAAATAAGCTGAGAAGTCATCTGACACCACAATTTATGTAAGAAAGATCATCAGACCTAAAACAAAGACAAATTCCAGGATGTTCTTTTTTTATTATTTTTTGTTTGTAGGGCTTAAAGGAGTATTCATCCCTGAGATAACTGGTAAAGCTGCAGGATATGCCAGAAATGTCTGATATAGATTTCATCTTTGGTTCTTACACCTAGCTACAGAATGAAGAATCTTTAGGGCACTCTTCAGCCGTAAAAAATATATTTATTCCCTTTTTTTTACATTACGCCCACAACTTTAAATGTATTTTATTGGGATTTTAGATGATACACCATCACAAAGTAACACGTATTTGTGAAGTGTAAAGGAAATGACACATGGTTTAGTAAATTATAAAAAAAAATAATCTTAAAATTGTGATGAGCATTTGTAATCAGCCCCCTGTAGCAGGGCCAGCGTCAGCACCCGACGCACCCGGGCAAGTGCCACGGCCCAGAAGTGTCTGGGGGGCCAAGAGGTGCCTGAGGGGGCCCATGCCGTCTGCCACAAAACAGCATCCCCGTCATGTATTTTCCAATGGCTGTGGGCCCCGGGGCGCTGAATATGTCCCCTGACAGTTGGCCTCCTGGAGCCCCCTGTGTGCTGCTGCGGACCCCTTCCCGCTCTGCCTCCTAACCTGTGTGGCAGACGGATGTCTGACAGTCACTATCCCGATCTGCACTGAGCCAGGAACTCTATGGTCTCTGGCAGGATTGCAGGTCAAGAGATCATAGAGAGCTCAGCTCCAGGCTCAGGCATAGTGACTGTCTGATCTGATTGATATCGCCTTCTCTCACACAGGTTAGGAGGCAGAGTGGGAGGGAGAGCAGCAGGGAGAGCGAGAGGGGAGGGCTGCAGCAGCAGTACACAGGAGTGATGAACTGCTGTATCCAAGTACTACTGATGTATGTAAGCCTATCACGTGTTATACTACTAAAAAACCTGTGTGATAATTACTGATCTAATCTAAGCCTGCTATACTACTAAAAAAACATGTGTGATAATTACTGATCTAATCTAAGCCTGCTATGGATGATGTTGACTGATTTTCCAATGTATCTAAGCCTATTATATGTGATAATGACTGATGAACCACTGTATCTAAGCTTATCATGTGTGATACTACCTGATGTGCTGATGTATCTAAGCATGATATATATAATACTGACTGATGAACTGCTGTTTCTAAGGCTGCGTTCACACATTGCGTATTTTGCCGCGTTTTTTTACGCGCGCTTTTCAAAATACGCAATGTGCCTTTTGTCTGCCTGCAAAGTGAATGGGAAATTCACTTTGCAGTGCAGACATTGCGTAAAAATACGCAGTGCGTTTTCCGGGAGAAAACGCAGCTCCGTAAACAATTGATATGTCAATTGTTTACGCAGCTACTTCTGCGTATTCTCCCAGAGGGGAGGAAGAATCCAGCTTCCTCCTCCCCTCTGTGACAGCTGTGGCCGCCATTAGATTTCACAGTGTATTAATATACACTGTGAAATCTAAATTAAACAAAAGCAAGTGTCTGAAAAATAAAAAAGAATCAATACATCACCTTCCGACGCCTTCTCCCGCTGTCTGGTGCATTCTGCCGCTGTGCGATCCCCGGTTCCAAGTGAGGTCTCTTCTGACAGGACCTGTGGTGATGTCAAGGGGCGTTCCCGGGCACTCGCGTCATGTAATACATATCACATGACCGCGAACAGCCAATCAGCGCTGGGAACGCCCCCCTTGACGTCACCACAGGTCTTATCAGTACACTGCTCACTTGGAACCGGAGAGCAGGAGAAGGCACGGACAGTGGGACAAGGCGTTGGAGAGGTGATGTATTCATTCTTTTTTATTTTACATACATTTGCCTCTGTTTAATTTAGATTTCACAGTGTATATTAATACTCTGTGAAATCTAATGGGGCTGTCACAGAGGGGAGGAGGAAGCAGGATTCTTCCTCCCCTCTGTGACATCATTGCGCTTTCTGGAGTAAAGAAAGCGCAGTGTCTGAAAGCCCCTGCGTATTTTGTGGCGCTTTTTTGCGCAGCCGAAAAACGCGGAAAAAAAGTGCGCGCAAAAAAGCGCAGCAAAATACGCAAATGTGTGAACGTAGCCTAAGGCTGCTTTCACATTGCGTTTTAGTTAAATCCGATGCTGTCTGATGAAAATCAGACAGCATTGGATCCGAATCAGCCCCCATGTTATCCAACGGGGATCGGATCGGATTTGGCATAATTGCCATCTGATTTGCCTCTGATCCGATTATGTCCAATTTTTTACAGGAGCAAAAATCGCAGACTGCTGCGATTTTGGCTCCTGAAAAAAATCGGAGAGAATCGGATCGGAGGCAAATCAGATGGCAATTATGCCAAATCTGATCCGATGTCTTTAACATGGGGCCCTATGGAGCAGGGTCCGAGGAAACATCTGATGTCTCCCGATTTTAGTGTACTGAGCATGCTCAGTACATGCTCAGTACACTAAAACTATTGTGTGCCGCCTAATTTCACTTTCGCAATGTATATACATACATTGCGGAAGTGAAATATAACTAAAATCAAGTGTTTAAAATAAAACATGTTTATTCTCATCTGCCAGCGCTCCCCCGGCATCTCCATCAGCTACCTGCTCGGTCACAGGACCTGTGATGTCACAACCCGATCAGCTGAGTTACTGCGGTAACTGCTCATATGACCCGATGACGCTTCTGACATCATCGCAGGTCCTGTAAAACCGATCGGGAACTCTATGGACACACCGGGGGAGCGCTGGCAGGTGAGAATAAATATTTTTTATGTTGCAATGACAGGAGGAACGGGGAAAAGTGGAGAGGAGAGGGGAGAACAGGGGGACAGCAGGGGACAACAGGGGGACAGCAGGGGGAGAACAGTGGGACAACAGGGGGACAGCAGAGAGACAGTAGAGGAAAAACGGGGACAGCTGGGGACAACAGGGGGACAGCAGGGGACAGCGAGATGACAGGAGGCAGAGAGGAGGGGGAGCGAGGTGACAGGAGACCAAACTGATCCTGCAAAATGTCAGAATCGGATGCAAACAGGCAATGAAGATAATAATACCAAAGAATTTGTGATTGCAATCATTTTCAGGAAGAGACTGAGTATTATCTGACAGAATTACAGGGGTGTCAATACTTTTGGCCACAACTATATATACATATATGTATTACGGTTCACAGTGTATATATATATATATATATATATATATATATATATATATATATATATATATTTATATATAAAAAATATTTATTTATTTATATATATATATATACCGTATATACTCGTGTATAAGCCGAGTTTTTCAGCCCAAGAATTGAAAAGTCTCCCGCTCGGCTTATACACAGGTCAATACAGTAGGCTGTTGTGGTGGGGGCTGTGTCCAGGGCTGGGGAGGCTGGAGGATGCGGGGGGAGGCAGCTGTATGAGCGGCCCCGTCACGTGGGGCCACTCATTATGCACTGCTTCCCCCTGTCAATCAGCGGCAGGGGGAAACAGTGCATATCTGGCCCCGAAATGCTGGCACTCGCCCGCCCCTCTGTGTAAGGACCCCCCCTCCCCCCTGCTTATCTTACCATCCCCGGTCTTCTGCACAGCGCCGATCATCAGTGCTCCGTCCTTCAAGCTCCCGTCCGGCTACATCCGGGATCCCCGGCCGTCGCAGGCATATGACGTCATTGTGCGACGGCCGGGGATCCCTGATGCAGCGAGGACAGGAGCATGGAGGACGGAACACAGAAGACCGGCGCTGTGCAGAAGACCAGGGATGGTAAGTTAAGCAGCAGGGGGGCGAGTGCCAGCATTTGGGGGCTGCTGTATACCCCTGGGGCTGCTGTATACCCCTGGGGGCTGCTGTGTACCCCTGGGGGCTGCTGTATATTCCTGGGGGCTGCTGTGTACCCCTGGGGGCTGCTGTGTACCCCTGGGGGCTGCTGTCTACCCCTGGGGGCTGCTGTGTACCCCCTGGGGGCTGCTGTATACCCCTGGGGGCTGCTGTATACCTCTGGGGGCTGCTGTATACCCCTCGGGGATGCTGTACACCCCTGGGGGCTGCTGTATACCCGGGGGCTGCTGTATGCCACTGGGGCTGCTGTATACCACTGGGGCTGCTGTATACCCCCGGGGGCTGCTGTATACGACTAGGGCTGCTGTATATGTATATACTGGTGGGGCCTGTGTACCACTGGGGCTGCTGTATATACTGGTGGGGTCTGTATATACCACTGGGGAGGCTGCTGTATACCCCTGGGGCTGCTGTATACCCCTGGGGCTGCTGTATACCGCTGGGGCTGCTGTATACCCCCGGAGGCTGCTGTATACCCCCGGGGCTGCTGTATATACTGCTGGGGCCTGTATACCACTGGGGCTGCTGTATATACTGGTGGGGTCTGTATATACCACTGGGGCTGCTGTATATACTGGTGGGGTCTGTATATACCACCAGGGCTGCTGTATATACTGGTGGGGTCTGTATATACCACTGGGGGAGGCTGCTGTATACCACTGGGGCTGCTGTATATACTGCTGGGGCCTGTATATGCCACTGGGGAGGCTGCTGTATACTACCACTGGGGGGGTCTGTATACCACACTGCTGGGGGCTGTATACCTGTGCTGGGTTCCTCCCTCGGCTTATACATGAGTCAACAGGTTTTCCCAGGTTTTGGTGGCAAAAGTAGGGGGGTCGGCTTATATACGGGTCGGCTTATACACGAGTATATACGGTATATATATATACCGTATGTATAAAGAAAGAAAAAAGTCAAGAGCAGCACTAGGAATAATACTCAGTTCTGGTGCAAGTCCAATCAATGTTCAATTGCAAATATTTACCCAAAAAAATGGACAGCACTCAGAATAGCAATTTGTGCGTATTTTATTGGTCCAAATTGACCGAACGTTTCGGCTCACTAGAACCTTCCTCCAGCAGTGTCACTAGATCTCTCCACAGGTGTTCTGTGGGATTCAGGTCTGGACTCATTGCTCAGAGAGCATATAGTATAGCTCGACCACCGTTTAGGTGCACAAGGGAAAAATAGGCCACAAAGTCTTTAAATATATCCCCGACACACAATAAAAGAAGAGAGATGATTATCCTTTTTGTGTTTTTTATTTTTGAAGGTGAAAAACAGGTTGTATCACACAACGTTTCGGCTCCAGTTGAGCCTTTCTCAAGTGAGTCTTCTGTATATATAGAAAGGGGGTTTGTGGTTCAGTTCCCACATGAGCAACTGCTCAGGCCAGTACCCTGTTTGAGGTACTCAGCATATGACTCCGTCCTTTGTGTCAGTGCAGCAGCATGGTGGCTGGTCTGGGTGGATGGACAGGAGCTCCTGTCCATCCACCCAGACCAGCCACCATGCTGCTGCACTGACACAAAGGACGGAGTCATATGCTGAGTAGGGTACTGGCCTGAGCAGTTGCTCATGTGGGAACTGAACCACAAACCCCCTTTCTATATATACAGAAGACTCACTTGAGAAAGGCTCAACTGGAGCCGAAACATTGTGTGATACAACCTGTTTTTCACCTTCAAAAATAAAAAACACAAAAAGGATAATCATCTCTCTTCTTTTATTGTGTGCCGGGGATATATTTAAAGACTTTGTGGACTCATTGCTGGCCACCTTAGAAGTCTCCAGTGCTTTCTCTCAAACCATTTTCTAGTGCTTTTTGAAGTGTGTTTTGGGTCATTGTCCTGCTGGAAGACCCATGACCTCTGAGGGAGACTCAGCTTTCTCATACTGGGCCCTACATTATGCTGTCAAATTTGTTGGTAGTCTTCAGACTTCATAATGCCATGCACACGGTCAAGCAGTCCAGTGCCAGAGGCAGCAAAGCAACCCCAAAACATCAGGGAACCTCCACCATGTTTGACTGTAGGGACCGTGTTCTAATCTTTGAATGCCTCTTTTTTTGTCCTGTAAACTCTATGTTGATGCTTTTGCCCAAAAAGAGAGAACATTCTTCCAAAACGTTTTAGGCTTTCTCAGGTAAGTTTTGGCAAACTCCAGCCTGGCTTTTTTATGTCTCGGGGTAAGAAGTGGAGTCTTCCTGGGTCTCCTACCATACAGTCCCTTTTCATTCAGACTCCGATGGATAGTACGGGTTGACACTGTTGTACCCCCGGACTGCAGGGCAGCTTGAACTTGTTTGGATGTTAGTCAAGGTTGTTCATCCATCATCCGCACAATCTTGCGTTGAAAACTCTTGTCAATTTTTCTTTTCTGTCCACATCTAGGGAGGTTAGCCACAGTGCCGTGGGCTTTAAACTTCTTGATGACACTGCACACGGTAGACACAGGAACATTCAGGTCTTTGGAGATGGACTTGTAGCCTTGAGATTGCTCATGCTTCCTTACAATTTGGTTTATCAAGTCCTCAGACAGTTCTTTGGTCTTTTTTCTTTTCTCCATGCTCAATGTGGTACACACAAGGACACAGGACAGAGGTTGAGTCAACTTTAATCCATGTCAACTGGCTGCAAGTGTGATTTAGTTATTGCCAACCTGTTAGGTGCCACTGGTAAGTTACAGGTGCTGTTAATTACACAAATTAGAGAAGCATCACATGATTTTTCTAACAGTGCCAATACCTTTGTCCACCCCCTTTTTTATGTTTTGTGTCGAACTATATCCAATTTGGCTTTAGGACAATTCTTTTTGTGGTTTTTTCATTGAAGACAAATTAAATGAAGAATAATAATCTCAAAGAATTTGTGATTGCAATCATTTTCAGGAAGAAACTGAGTATTATCTGACAGAATTGCAGGGGTGTCAATACTTTTGGCCAACACTGTACATATATACTGTATATATATGAAATCATTATGGGTTAAAAGGGCCCACTGAGACTCTTTCGCCAAGGGCCCACAGAGACCTGGAGCTGGACATGCCCTGTAGTTTGATACCTCTAAAGGTACCGATACACAGCACAATGTTGAAACGATGTCTGCAAAGATCTCGTGGGTGCGCGATCGTTGCAGACATCATTTTGAAATCGTTGGTGAGATGTCACATGTCCAGATATCGTGGACAACTCACCAACGATGTTGTGAGCAGGGATTATTCGCAAACCCTGCGAACCATCCCTGCTCATTGCTGTGAATGGGCAAAGTTGTCCATGACATCGTCATTGCGGTGTCACACACAACGATCTACCAGGTTGATGGATCGTTGATTGTCAGGTTTGAGAACATGTTCTCAAACCTGTGATGAATGATCCTCCAACTTATCGTTGTTGAATCGCGATGTTACTTGCCAAGGCATCCTAACGATGTCGCTGGTGCGCCTTCAAACCCGTGACATATCAATAACATCGTTAACAATGTCATGCCGTGTAACGGTCCATTAAATGAGATCCTGAGTGACCAATTGTTTCTAAAAGTCATCAGTAAATTGAGTATGTGCAATACAACCTGAGCTGTTTTGTGAAGGCCTCAAAGGTTTGTTTGAGAATGTTATGGATCAATCAGCACAATAAAAAACATGTAACACACCTAAAAGGTCATGAATAAAACTTTGGGGAAATGTAAAGTAAGGTTAGAAAATAAAAAAAAAAATAAAGTCTAAATATCTCATGGGGTTTATGGCAAAACTGCAATACTACCAATACCTGGCCAACCACCTAAACTGACATCCCAAGAAAGGAGAGCACTAATTAGAGAAGCAGCCAAGAGGTCCATGGTCACTCTGGAGGAGCTGCAGAGATCCACAGCTCAGGTTGGAAGAATCTGTCTAGAGGACAGATATGAATTCTACACTACAAACCTGGCCTTTATGTGGGGTTAAGAAGAAAGCCATTTTTAAAAGCAATTGATAAGAAATCCTGTTTGCAGTATGAAAAAAATTATGTAGGGGACATAGAAAAAAATAAATTTTGATTGCTCTTAGCAGGAGAAACAAAAAAAATAATCTATTACTTATAATACTTTTTAATGGCTCAAATGAATCATATGACAAATCAAGCTTTTGCAAATTTTCTCCAGTAAGGAAGTAGATGAACCCTAGTGACACCTATTGAAAGTAGCAATCCTAAAGGTCAAAATTGACTCTTGAATGAGCCTTTCAATACGACAAGATTTATTCCAGATCAGAATCTCAATCTGCAGATGTTGTATTTTGTGGTGATCACCCCTCATCAGTTGCTCTGTGAGTTGCTATGACAAGGTCAAGAGAATAGCTATTCTCCTTGTAGAGAATCCTGCATTCTAGCAGTGAGGAGACTTTTAGCCACAATGGTCCTTTGGGAAAATGCAGATTTTCTCTTCAGTGAGGAAGTAGACAAAATCTAGTGCCACCTATTAAAAATAGCAATCCTAAAAGTCCTACATTGTAAAGCGCTGCAGAATATGTTGGCGCTATATACATACAGCATTATTATTATTATTATTATTATTATTATTATTAAAAGTCAACATTGACTCGTCTACAAGCCTTTCAATATGACTTAGTATTTATGCCATTTCAGAACCCCAATCTGCAGACACTGCATTTTGGGGTGATTGCTCCTCATCAGTACAAAGTATGGGATGTGATATGGCTGACCTTAAGACGCAGCATCTGCAGATTGGGGTTCTGATATGGCATAAATACTAAGTCATATTAATAACAATAATAATAATAAGAACCTTTATTTATATAGCACCAACATATTCTGCAGCACTTTACAAATCAGATTCATATACAAACAGTCATAAGAACATACCGTATATACTCGCGTAAAAGCCGAGTTTTTCAGCCCAAAATTTAGGCTGAAAAGTCCCCCCTCGGCTTATACGCGAGTATACCGAACCACACGGCCCCCCCGGAGGTATACAGGCCCCCCCATCAAGGTCCAGGGCCCCCCCCCTTGCGCGGCAAACCTGTAAAGTAAAATCATACTTATCAGTGTCCTGTCGCGCTGTCCCGCCGCTGCCATCATGATGGGGGGGCCTGTATACCTCCGGGGCTGCTGCTGTATACAGCCCTGGGGCTGCTGCTGTATACACCCCTGGGGCTGCTGCTGTATACACCCCTGGGGCTGCTGCTGTATACACCCCTGGGGCTGCTGCTGTATACACCCCTGGGGCTGCTGCTGTATACACCACTGGGGCTGCTGTATACTACCTAAGGGCTGCTGTATATACCTCTGGGGCTGCTGTATACTACCACTGGGGCTGCTGTATACTACCACTGGGGCTGCTGTATACACCACTAGGGCTGCTGTATATACCTCTGGGGATGCTGTATACTACCACTGGGGCTGCTGTATACTACCACTGGGGCTGTATATACCTCTGGGGCTGCTGTATACTACCACTGGGGCTGTATATACTACTGGGGCTGTATATACCACTGGGGCTGCTGTATAGTACCACTGGGGCTGTATATACCTCTGGGGATGCTGTATACTACCTCTGGGGCTGCTGTATACTACCACTGGGGCTGCTGTATACTACCACTGGGGCTGCTGTATAGTACCACTGGGGCTGTATATACCTCTGGGGCTGCTGTATACTACCACTGGGGCTGCTGTATACACCTCTGGGGCTGCTGTATACTAACCACTGGGGCTGCTGCTGTATATACCACTGGGGCTGCTGCTGTATACTACCACTGGGGCTGCTGTATATACATCTGGGGCTGCTGTATACCTGTGCTGGGGTCCACCCTCGGCTTATACACGAGTCAATAGGTTTTCCCAGATTTTGGGGGCAAAAGTAGGGAGGTCGGCTTATACACGGGTCGGCTTATACACGAGTATATACGGTAGTTTTGGAAGACACAATAATTAAAAAGCAAAAAATAATGAGAACCCTGCTCACAAGATCTTACAATCTACAACAAGGTAGGGGTGACACAAAGTACAGAGGCTTATTTAAAATCATGGTCCAACCATTTTGAGGAAGTGTGGAATAGATGAGAGTGGAGTAAGTGGCCACCAGCCAGTCTGTGTCGAGCTTTTGGGTCTGATGGAGTTAAACAGTTATGTTCAAGGAAGTAGTGGATAACATATGTCTGAATAACTCTGATTAGAGAGAACGATAGGCCACCCTAAAAAGATGCATTGTTACTGAGCGCCTGAAGTAAGTTGTGTGAAAATATAATAGGGAGGGGGACGGGTGTGGCGCTGAAACGCGTAGGAGAAAGGAGGAATAAAAAGGATGGAAATCTAACTGGCTCTTTGGTGAGTTTATTTAACCCTGGAGCAGCGCGGACCGTGGTACACCAGCACTCCCATCATTTCTTTGAAGTAAGTTGTGGGTAGTCCTAATTTCTTGGGTAGAGCATTCCAGAGAGTTGGTGCAGCTCGGGAAAAGTCTTGGATCCGAGAATTGGAGGTTTGGATTAGTGCAGATGTTAGTCTAAAGTCACTCCCAGAGTGAAGAGAATGGGTGGGATGATAGACAGAAATGAGGGTAGAGAGATAGTTAGGTGCTACACCGTGAAGAGCTTTGTGGGTGAGAACAAGCAATTTGAATTTGATCCTATAGTGTATGGGCAGCCAGTGCATTAACTGGCACAGAGCAGAAGCATCCGAGTAACGGTTACCCAGATAGGTGACCCTGGCTGCTGCATTAAGGATGGACTGGAGAGGGGAAAGCCTAGTGAGGGGGATGCCAATTAATACAGAGTTGCAATAATAAAGGCTGGAGTGGATCAGGGCCACTGTGATGGCTTTAGTTGTTTCCATGGTGAGGAAGGGGTGGATTTTAGAGATGTTCTTCAGTTGCAGCCGACAAGAGCAGGTGAGACATTGTATATAGGAAGTGAATGAAAGGTCAGCATCAAACATAACACACAGACATAGAGCCTGCTGCCTAGATGTTATCGTGGTGCCGCTCAATGAGAGGGAGATGTCAGATTTAGGGATATTAGTGGAGGGCGGGATCATAAGAAGTTCAGTTTTGGAAAGGTTGAGTTTCAGGTATAGAATGGACATGATATTGGAGACTGTGGTTAGACAGTCATTGGCGTTCTGTAATACAGCAGGGGTAAAGGCAGGGGATGAAGTGTATAGTTGTGTGTCTTCAGCATAAAGGTGGTACTGGAAGCCAAATCTACTGATGGTCTGTGCAATAAGGGCTGTGTAGAGAGAGAAGAGAAGTGGGCCAAGGACCAAACCATTAGGGACCCCAATAGTGAGAGGAAGGGGATAGGAAGTGGAGCAAGCAAATGATTCACTGGTTGGAAAGATAGGAAGAGAACCAGGAGAGAGTGGTGTCCTTTATGCCCATGGAGTGCAGAAGATGCTAGAAGAGAGGGAGAGATTGAAGATTTTAGTTAGGTGAGCGTTGACCACTGGAGAAAGAGACTGAAGTAGGTGTGAGGGGATGGGGTCAGTGGTGCATTAAGTGGGACGAGAGGAAGAGAGGAACCTAGTGACTTCTTCTGTGATTGGGTCAAATGTGGAGAGTGAGCAAGAAGAGATGTGAGGAGGGATGGGAGTAACAGCGCTTTGAGGTTGAGAGTTGATTTCCTGACGGATGTTTTCTATTTTCTTAGTGAAGAAAGAGGCCACATCATCAGCACATAGGTCAGTGATCGGGGTCTGCACTTTAGAATTGAGGAGAGAGTGAAAGATATGAAAGAGTTTTTTTGGATTGTTGTATAGTGAGGAGATCAGGTTGGTGAAGTAGGTCTGTTTGGCGAGGTGAAGGGCAGAGTTGTAAGTTCTCAGCATAAATTTATAGTGAATGAAGTTTTCGAGTGTGTGGATTTTCCTCCATAGACATTCAGCTCTCCTAGAGCATCGCTGGAGGAATCGAGTTTTTGATATTAAAAAGCTTGTTAAACAGTCAATGTTGACTTTTAGGATTGCTACTTTTAATAGGTGGAACTAGGGTTCATCTAATTCATCCTTGAAGAGACAAAACACATTTCAACATCATTGCAGTCCTGCCTTAAAAGGAGCAGCTAACATCGTTTTAGTGATTGTTCCATTAACACAGGTGTGGGTGTTGATGAGGACAGGGCTGGCAATCAATCAGTCATGATTAAGTAAGAATGACACCACTGGACACTTTAAAAGGAGGCTGGTGCTTGGTATCATTGTTTCTCTTCAGTTAACCATGGTTATCTCTAAAGAAACACGTGCAGCCATCATTGCACTGCACAAAAATGGCCTAACAGGGAAGAGTATCGCAGCTACAAAGATTGCACCTCAGTCAACAATCTATCGCATCATCAAGAACTTCAAGGAAAGAGCTTCCATTGTTGTCAAAAAGGCTCCAGGGCGCCCAAGAAAGACCAGCAAGTGCCAGGACAGTATCTTAAAACATCTGGAAAACAGCTTATTCGGAGAAGAAGAGGTGAGAGCTACCACCAGTCTTGTCTCACGCCAACTGTAAAGCATCCTGAAACCATTCATGTGTGGGGTTGCTTCTCATCCAAGGGAATCGGCTCACTCACAGTCTTGCCTAAAAACACAGCCATGAATAAAGAATGGTACCAGAATGTCCTCCAAGAGCAATGTCCGTCCAAGAGCAGTTTGGCGCCCAACAATGCCTTTTCCAGCATGATGGAGCACCTTGCCATAAAGCAAAGGTGATAACTAAATGGCTCAGGGAACAAAACATAGAGATTTTGGGTCCATGGCCTGGAAACTTCCCAGATCTTAATCTCATTGAGAACTTGTGGTCAATCATCAAGAGACGGGTGGACAAACAAAAACCAACAAATTCTGGCAAAATGCAAGCATTGATTAGGCAAGAATGGACTGCTATCAGTCAGGATTTGGTCCAGAAGTTGATTGAGAGCATGCCAGGGAGAATTGCAGAGGTCCTGAAGAAGAAGAGTCAACACTGCATATATTGACTTGCTGCATTAACTCATTCTAACTGTCAATATAACCTTTTGGTACTCATAATATAATTGCAATTATATTTCTGTAAGTGATATAAACATCAGACAAACACAAATAAAAACCAGAGGGCAGCAGATCATGTGATAATATAATTTTGGCGTCATTCTCAAAACTTTTGGCCATGACTGTATATCTATTGTAGGTATAGTATGTGCGCTGTCCGAGGTCCTGAAGCCTTATACAGTAAGATCTATGGGCATGCGTTTTTTTAGGTGCCATTAGGCACCCTTGCGATTTTCCTTGCGTTTTTTGAATCAGCACCCAAAAAAAGTTAATGAACTATTTTTTGGTGCTGATTTAAAAATGCATGTGTATTTTAGAAAACGCATGCGTTTTTTAACATGGGCCCTTATGGAAAACGCATGTGTTTTTGGATGGTACTAAACGGTACTAATGTACCATGCGTTTTTGAAGGCAGCTCCTCACATAAGTGCAAAAACGCATGCCAAAAATGCATGGCACTTTAGGCATGCGTTTTTGCTATTGAGGCATGCGTTTTTGCTATTAGGCCATGCGTTTTTTACATGGGGGCCTATGGGTGCGTTTTTACATGCATTTCAAACGCAGGTCTCCAAAAAAGCATGTAAGATCTGCAAGTGTGACCCTAGCCTAAGTCCAAAAACGCATATGCGTTAACGCATGGTGCACTTAAGTGTAGCTGCGTTTTTTAACAACACATGCGTTTTTGTTCAGCATCCC
Organism: Allobates femoralis; assembly: GCA_033576535.1. Taxonomy (NCBI): domain Eukaryota; kingdom Metazoa; phylum Chordata; class Amphibia; order Anura; family Aromobatidae; genus Allobates; species Allobates femoralis. Next base: position 210,513,328 of record JARQOC010000003.1, read on the forward strand.
AAAAAACACTGCATGCACCATTTTTTGGGTGCTGTAAACGCATGCGTTTTTTAACATGGAGCCCTATGGGAAACGCATGCGTTAACACATGGCACATATAGGCACCTGTGTTAACGCATGCGTTAATGCATATGCATTTTTAATGAAAAAATGACTAAGTCCAAAAACTTGCCAAAAACGTTCAGGACATCAGGGGACACTATTTGGCACCCTTAGAAAAACGGATCCGTTTTTCTAACAGCTAAAAAAACGGATTGGTATGTGTGAACAAGGCCTATGGGTGGAAATGTGGTAAAATCTGCAGCAAGTATTGACACGCAGCAGATCCACTGTGGAAAAAATGCCCATATTTAGTGCAGATCTGCTGCTTATACGCACCAAATAGGCCCCAAATACGTGTCGAAATACGTATCGTGCGCACACAGTCTAAGGCTAGGGTCACACTTGACATGCTTTTTTTTGGTGCCTTAAAAATAAGCATGCGTTTCTGCATGCTTTTCTCATTTCTGCATGTTTTTTTTTTTCGCTGCCTTTAGGCACCCATGTGTTTTTCCATGTGTTTTTGAATCAGCACCAAAAAATAGTGCATGCTCCATTTTTTGGTGCTGTTTTAAAAACGCATGCGTTTTTTAATATGGGCCCCTATGGGAAACGCATGCATTTTTGCAAGGTACTAAATGGTACTAATGTACCATGCGTTTTTGCATGCGTTTTTGAAGGCAGCTCCTCACATAAGTGCAAACACGCCTTCCAAAAACACATGGCACTTTAGGCATGCATTTTTACTATTGGGGCTTGCGTTTTTGCTATTAGGGCATGCGTTTTTTGCATGGGGGACTATGGGTGCGTTTTTACATGCGTTTTTTAAAACGCAGGTCTCCAAAAATGCATGTAAAATCTGCAAGTGTGACCCTAGCCTAAGGCTACATTTACAAGAGGTAAGATTTTGATGTTGTGGATTTTCTGCATGATTTCTGCTCCTATTATGTAAATTTGTTTGATACTTTGAGTGCGTTTTTTAGAGGTGTTTTTATCGCATTTTTGACGCTGTCGTTTTTTGCCTCTTGTTGCAATGTTAAACAAAGCTGCTTGGTTTTGGTTATTCTCTAGTATGTTACTTTGATAAAACCTTTTTGATGTACAGTACGTATATGTGGATTACATGTGTTTTAAAAGCATTTACACAGTGAAAATTTGCTAAAAATCCACTTACGGTATGTTTTATACCTGCATAATTTCTGCATCTAATGCAAGTCTATGATAAAAAGCTGCACAGAAAACCAAAGCATGCCCAGAAGAGAAATTGGTATTCTGTGGATTTGAAACACACATTGTAGGTCAGTTTATGCCTGGAGTGCCCAGGCCACACCGGTGAAACTGGAGCCGAGGCGGTTTGATTTGGTTTACCCCAAACCGCAGACCAGCACATTGTGGGCCCTCATAAGGGAGCCACGACATTCACTAAGGAGCCTAACCACTGTCCCAAAGCTAAGTCCAAGACACCAAGACGTAACAAAGACTTAATGCAACAGACCTGAGACCAGTAACCAGACTTTAGCGTGGGAGAGAAGAGCCATAACAAACAGAGACCAAGAAAGATAGTTGAGAGACACCTCTGACGGACTCTGTGGTGAATTCTGAAACCTGTGGCTATAATCCCCGGTGAGCCGGACTATACTGTGTACCTTATCAATCTGTACCTTATCAATCTGATTTGGTGTCTGGCTTCATTTATCCTTCGCCTGAAAGGTCTCTGCAGCACCACAGAGAGTGGGGACTACAACTCCCCTCATCCACCCCGCTGGCTTGAGGTAATGCTCCGCCTGTGGGGAGCTGTACTATCAGTGCTGCATCACTATCACCTCAGCGGCCGACTGCAGCGCTGGTAACCCCATTACCATGTACCACAGGCGGCGTCACGTGTAATCCCCCATTATCATCACCCCCATCAGACATTGAGTGCCCAGAGCACGGAATCGGGAGTCGGGACCCGACCAGCCATGATCCCCACTGAAGCCACCGTCCCAGTATTCGAGTAACCCCTTCCCTGCTGGCCCGACTCATTTTGAGGTGGCAAAAAATATGGAAAAACTCTCAAAAAATTAATCATGGGCACACAGCATAAAGAGCTATTCTCAATTTGTCTCGTATGGCCCCGTTACACGCACCAGTGATCCCGACAATGATCCCACCTGGCCAGGATTGCTGGTGCGTCACTATGTGGTTGCTGGTGAGATGCCAAACAGGCAGACTTAACAGCAATGACATAGCAATGCGCTGACACCCAACAGTTGTTGGGATCTGTCAGGTTCTCGGCCGCAGAATGGGGATCACTGGTCATTGCCCCTGTCACACACAGTGATCCAGCATGCTCAGTGGGAGATCGCCGATCAAAAAATGGTACAAGCCACTCATTAACGAACAGCGATCTCCCAGTGGGGGGGGGGGCGATCGCTGCCAAGAGTCCCACAAAGCGATATCGCACGAAACCTGTGATGTTGCGCCGATATCGCTAATGATATCGCTATGTGTAATGGGGCCTTTAAGCAGCTCAGAGTATTGCTGTCTCTTTAGTTTACTTCCTTCCTGGTTTCTGGCAGGGCGGGCTCTCCTCCTTGAGTGACAGTTTTGGTGAATAGTAGAACTGAAGTAATAATATAATTAAAAAGCTTAGGACATATTCCGCTATAAATTTTATTTATATATCTATACTGGAGTCTACACTGTTGTCAGTTTATTTCCACATAGATACAGTATAATAAGACATATAAGCAAGTACACAGTTCCAGATAGTAGAGAAGGTCTGCACTGAAAGCTGTTAGGCTGTTATTTTGCAGGATTTATAACAGCATGTATTCAGAAGTTGAGAGGGAAATGCAGGTAAGGGAACAGCTAACAGCTGTGTAGAAATCAATAAGCTGGAGAGAGCAAACTGATATGTTATGAGTTAGTTCTCTCAGGGAATGTAAATATTGCATACTCTCAGTCAGGGTCTGGGCAGGCACTAGTGGCTGACATATAGAGAAACAAACCATACACTATGAAAAATAATAGCTGCTTTTTGAGGAGAATGACAGCAGATAAAAAAAAAAGCAAGTCCATTTTAAGCTTGCTTATTTTCATACAGTGTAACTGAAAATACCCATTTTACATTCACCCTAGTATCATTTCTATAAATAAAAGTCTATGGCCTATTTCACATCTAAGCCAGGTCTGCGTTTTGCTACATTTGGTTTTCTATGCGTTTTTACCACTAAAAACGCATCCAACCGCATGCGTTTTAGCCCCCATTGATTTTAATGGAAACGCATGAAAAAATGTATGTGCCTTCTCAAAATGCATAAACCCATGCGTTTTTGCAAACGCAGCAAAAAACATCGGGCAATGTGTCTTTGGCTGCGTTGGCAAAAATGCATGGGTTTGTGCATTTTGAGAAGGCACATACATTTTTGCATGCGTGTTTGCATGCGTTTTGAATGCGTTTCCATTAAAATCAATGGGGGCAAAAACGCATGCGTTTGGATGAGTTTTTAGCTGTAAAAATGCATAGAAATGCATATGTAGCAAAATGCAGACCTGACTTAGATGTGAAAGGGGCCTATGTGATTCATTGTCTCTTTATAGTTCCTGAGACATGCATGCTCCTAAATACCCCTGAAATAAAAAGACGACCCTTAGGCTAGGGTCACATTAATGTTTCTGGCGCCCTATTAGGTGTCATGCTAAAAACTTAGACTTTGGCAGCCTTAATACGGTGCTAACGCGGTGATAGCACCGTCTTAACGCTGCTAATGTTACTCTATGGAGAGGCGGCCCATAATGCAGCTCCAACACCGGCATCAAAGTGAAATCTCGCATTATTTCCTAACACAATCAAAGACACTTTAGAAAGTGTCTTTGCTCGCGTTAGGAGATAATGCGAGATTTCAATCAGATGCCAACGTTGGAGCCGCGTTATGGGTGGGATCTCCATAGGTAAGCATTGGCAGCATTAACGTGGCGCATCCATGGCAGTAGCATTGCGTTAATCCTGCCAAAACCTATGTTTTTAGCGCGACCCCCCAGCTAACAATGTTAATATGACCCTAGCCTTACCTTCCTTTTTTCTGGGATTATCAAATATTTACTTTTATTCTAACCCATTTTCTTCCTCATACCAGTTCATTAGTATTGTGCTTATTCATTTAATTTCTATCCAAATAGGAAAGGCACAGAGGGCATACAGCAATTATTAGATCAATACCATTTTTATAAAGGCCAGACTAAGGGCCACTTTACACACACCAACTTCTGGGACCAACTTCTGAACAGATCTCTGGTTGCAGTGAAATCATGGACACATTGCTCCATTTGTACACAGCTACAAAATGGAACAATGTGTCCATGGTTTCACTGCAACCAGAGATCTGTTCAGAAGTTGGACACAGAAGTTGGTGTGTGTAAAGCGGCCCTAACAGCAAAAAATGCAACAACAAAAAATGCCCTGATATAACAAACCATACTTTTAGGAAAAATTCATTTTTCCTGACATTTTTTGCTTGCTTCTTTGTAACAACACATTTTAGACAATTTTTCAGAAGTTTTTCTTCTTTTGCCTTTAGAAGGCTATGGGCAGAAGGCCATATATAGAACATGATGTATTGAAATAAAAACATGAAAACTAATAGTGATGAGCGAGTTTTCGGTATTCGGGTTCAGATAAGTCTAACAGAATATTTTTTAATATTCAGATTTACATCCTGATTAGTGAACATCATCCAAGTCAATGTGAACTCAGATATTTGTGTTGGGAATATTCCAGACAAATATACAAGTTCCCCATTGACTTGTATTATGCCCACTTTTCGTGACAAATATCCGTACAGTTAAAAGTATTTGGTTAGGGTACGTGCAAAAAATCTATGTTCACAGTCTTAGGCTGAAAGCACACTGTGCAATACAAGGGAAACTCGCATTACACTCGGACCAGGGTTGCCCTATCAGGCAGGGTGCACTGGTGCGTGTCCCCTGCACTGAACTCAAACTGCAAGTCAAATGCGACTGCTGCGACTGAATGCATATTTGTCGTGCGAGGGGCTAATGAAAGTCTATGTGTGCTAGAAAACCTCACACCCATACAGCACACTGTGCGATAGTCGCACGTGTGTGCTATAAAAAATTGCTTCAAACTTCACGGCTTTCAAAGCCACAGAGATTGAATTTGCCGGTTTTCCGATACAGTAAGAAATCATCTGTGACAGCAGCGGAACAAGATGATTAATAAAAACCTAGCTGCAGAGGTAATTTTTAATTTCCCAGGATGTTGCTGCATATTAACTGTATCTGTCGCCTCTGTGCGGCATGTCAGCACAGAGGCTGCAGATTCGGTTAATAAACCGGATGATACAGGGTTAACCTGCTCTTTGTGGGGTGCCAGCTTGTGTCCAGGGAGTGACCACACTCCCTGGACACATGCTGACATGACACACTGTATCAGCAGGGGTTAATATGTTTTTTAACTAAAAGCCACTAATTGTCTGGATGTAGAAAATTACATTAAATGCCAGTGGCTCCTGAATTCAGGAGCTATCAGCGGTAATGTACGCAAATTGCTTTCAGTACATGCTGGGCAGAGTCCTGAAATAAGGAGCTGTCCGAGGTACTGTATGCAAATTCCACACTCCTTGGACACCACCTGACATTACAGAATGTGTCATCAGGGGTTAATGGAGCTTTATAATCAAACCCAGCAATTACTGCTATTAATTACATTACTATAATCTCCAGCGGGGAGCAGTAGTCAGGAGGAGCTGTCCATGCTCTGATGTTAAAGCTGGGTTCTGAAAGCTGTTCAGATTGCGATCAGTACCCAGCTTTTACAATCAGGACCAGCGCTGTGAATTAACGTTCTGTCAACCTGCTGCATCATTGTGTGTGACGTCGTGATAAACGATGTCGTTCACAACTTCAGCGATGCAGAAATGCATTCTGTAGTCATGCTTTGTCGTTGTTGTTTCCGCGCCTCCTGAGCACTGATTTGTGGTTGTGCTTGCGTTCCGATTGGCTGTTGTGTGTTGTCCAACCCAAGGCGCCATATTTGATCATCCATGCTTGAATGTTGTGTGTCATTGACTTGGTAAAATTAAATTCAAACCTAATTTAATCTAGCAAACTGATGGAAGTCGCCCTCAATGTTGTCTAGGCGATGTTAAACGGTTTGTGTGCCCGCAAATGATACTTTGTGTTCTGCAAAGAAAACTGTGGAGTGGCACATATACAGTGTTGGCCAAAAGTATTGACACCCCTGAGATTCTGTCAGATAATACTCAGTTTCTTCCTGAAAATGATTGCAATCACAAATTCTTTGGCATTATTATCTTCATTTAATTTGTCTTCAATGAAAAAAACACAAAAAGAATTGTCCTAAAGCCAAATTGGATATAGTTCCACACCAAACATAAAAAGGGGGTGGACAAAAGTATTGGCACTGTTAGAAAAATCATGTGATGCTTCTTTAATTTGTGTAATTAACAGCACCTGTAACTTACCTGTGGCACCTAACAGGTGTTGGCAATAACTAAATCACATTTGCAGCCAGTTGACATGGATTAAAGTTGACTCAACCTCTGTCCTGTGCCCTTGCGTGTACCACATTGAGCATGGAGAAAAGAAAGAAGACCAAAGAACTGTCTGAGGACTTGAGAATCCAAATTGTGAGGAAGCATGAGCAATATCAAGGCTACAAATCCATCTCCAAAGACCTGAATGTTCCTGTGTCTACCGTGCGCAGTGTCATCAAGACGTTTAAAGCCCATGGCACTGTGGCTAATCTCCCTAGATGTGGACGGAAAAGAAAAATTGACAAGAGACTTCAACGCAAGATTGTGCAGATGGTAGATAAAGAACCTTGACTAACATTCAAAAAAGTTCAAGCTGCCCTGCAGTCCGAGGGTACAGCAGTGTCAACCCGTACTATCCGTCTGCGGATGAATGAAAAGGGACTGTAAGGCTAGAGTTTGCCAAAACTTACCTGAGAAAGCCTAAAATGTTTTGGAAGAATGTTCTCTCTTTTTGGGCAAAGGCATCAACATACAGTTTACAGCAGAAAAAAGAGGCATTCAAAGAAAAGAACACGGTCCCTATAGTCAAACATGGCGGAGGTTCCCTAATGTCTTGGGTTGCTTTGCTGCCTCTGGCACTGGACTGCTTGACCGTGTGCATGGCATTATGAAGTCTGAAGACTACGAACAAATTTTGCAGCATAATGTAGGGCCCAGTTTGAGAAAGCTGGGTCTCCCTCAGAGGTCATGGGTCTTCCAGCAGGACAATGACCCAAAACACACTTCAAAAAGCACTAGAAAATGGTTTGAGAGAAAGCACTGGAGACTTCTAAGGTGGCCAACAATGAGTCCAGACCTGAATCCCATAGAACACCTGTGGAGAGATCTAAAAATGACAGTTTGGAGAACGCACCCTTCAATATTAGGGACCTGGAGCAGTTTGCCAAAGAAGAATGGTCTAAAATTCCAGCAGAGCATTGTAAGAAACTCATTGATGGTTACCGGAAGCGGTTGATCGCAGTTATTTTGGCTAAAGGTTGTGCAACCAAGTATTAGGCTGAGGGTGCCAATATTTTTGTTCGGCCCATTTTTGGAGTTTTGTGTGAAAAGATCAATGTTTTGCTTTTTGCTTAATAATTTGTGATTGCAATCATTTTCAGGAAGAAACTGAGTATTATCTGACGGAATTGCAGGGGTGTCAATACTTTTGGCCAACACTGTACTTATGTTGTGATGGCTAGTTACTACATTATTGTGTGTGTTCCCAAGTTGGTTGACACATGAATGGCGTGATGTTGACAGTCGTAAAAGCGTTAAATCTACTGGCCATTTTCCCAATGAAGGCTGACCAATGGTAAATGCAGATGTGGTCACCAATCAGAGTTGTAGGGGCGTGGTAAAACACAACCGGCACACCTATATCCTGCCCTACATCAAACAGAACGCCCACATTGAAGGTTCTCAGCGTTCATATACTTGCTGTGTGACGGCGGCTGAACGATGGCCAACATCCTTTGCTGGCTTGTTGAAACGCTGTCTAGATCGCTGGATCGTTGGCGCATCATTCAACTTATCTGGATGTGTGACGTCTCACCAACGATGTGGAAATGATGCAGGAACGATCTCGGTCACATATCGCTAACGATATCAATACCAATATCGGAGTGTGTCACGGTACCTTTAGGGTTATCCAAATCTGAATGCTGAACTACACTCTCAAAACTTAAAATTACACAAATTCATTAAAAAGTCAATAAAACTTTTTTGGAACATAAAAATTTAACAAAAAATGGCCATAAAAATGCCACAGAATTGTAAAGTTTCTCGTAAAAACATTTTGTGTTAAGGCACTAAAAAACTTTATATACAAGTAAAGAAAACTTCAACAATAAAATCTGTGAAATGGTTTATGAGAAATTACAGGATAATCTCATCCATCTAAAATAAAAGCATAACAACATAAGAGGCAAATTTGATATATTAGCATTGGAGAAAATATTTTAGAAGGATATTTACAACAATTTTCATGTTGTTATAGAAAATACACAAACCACAAAGAGCTCAACTCATTAAGGCTGCTTTCACATCAGCAAATCTTTTCAATCGCGGCAGATCCTGCATCTTTCCACTTCTGCTGCACAACAGCTCACTTGCAGCAAGCCCCACTTGTTCCCTATGGGACTTGCGGTCATGTGCAACAAGTGCCGGATCAGGCAAATCCTTGCAGTAAGTCAAAAAGAGAAGCTGCTAGCAGAGTTTTTTTGACTTGCCACAAGTGCTGGTACCAGCAAAACCACACATGCTGTATCTGACCGCAAGTCCCATAGGCAATGAGTGGGGCTTGCGACAAGTGAGTGGTTACTCGGCAGATGTGGCAAAAGTGCCGGATCTGCCGCAAGTTTCAAAAATCGCTGATGTGAAAGCAGCCTAAGATTGGCATTCTAATGAAGATGTGTGTCGGAGTAGAATAGGGCAAATTTTTTAAAAGGTGCATGTCACTTAATGAATTTGGTGCATCTTGTGTCCTATCAAAATTATTACTCTAGTCAGAAAGCAGATTAAGACTTCTGACATAAAAATTGCTGTTACTATTGATAAATTTAATGGGTGGGAAATTGTCCATGCCCTGTCTTGTTCCGTTTGCTATGCAGCTCCATTTCTTTACAAAGAGCTTCTTGATAGTGCCATGAAAACCAGTGGCATAACTAGAAGCTGATGGACCCCAATGCAAAGGCTCCAACTGGACCCCGAATTAATGCAAATCTTTAATAGCAATAGTTTTTTTTCTATAGGTCAAAGGGACTTTTGGGGCCGGGTGCAATTGCAACCCTACACCAGTTGTAGTTATGCCCCCGGTAAAAAGTCCAAAAGCTGCAAAATGTTTGTGTAAATTTACACCAGAAAATTTCCAGCATTTTTTTTTAACTTATACCATTTTTGCGCAAACAGTTTGATGATGGTTGATGAATGAGGGCCAAAGTTTTAATACTGTAAAAAGGTGAGATAAAAGAATATAGAGGCAATTTTTCATTTCGGAGTTTTTCTTTGATTACACAGGTCAACAAAAAAAATTTTTTTTCTGGTGCCCAAAATATTTTAATGAATTTGGGGTATTTTTGGGGTGCTGATTCTGAATATGCTATCAGTTTTGCCAGATTGGCTCAAGTTTTTGAGATTTTTGGTATCTTATTTATAGCACTTGTTGGTAAATGCGACGCATCATCTCATTAATTTCTTTGGATTAGTACTTGAACTGAGCAGTTCTCAATATAGTTTTGTGTTAATTAGTGTTCTAAAAGTTTGTTCATAGCTTGATTTTTGGCACTAACTTTATGTTGTTGTCTGTTGTCCAGTGAAAAGCATGAACTCCTCAAGAAGAAGTTGTCTTAACGATCCAGACTCATTCTGTTACATTTGTGGTGAATATACACTGACAAAACATAGAAGAAACATAACAGACTTCGTTAAAAAAGTAGCAAAAAACGTCTTTTTTGTTACACATTTTACGAAAAATCTCAAAAACTTGAGCCAATCTGGCAAAACTGATGACATATTCAGAATCAGCACCCCAAAGTTACCCTAAATTCAATGAAATATCTTTGGCACCAAAAATGCTGTTGACCAGTGTTATTGATGATCTGTCTGATTCTACGTTCACATGCGGCGCTTTTGGCCGCGTGTTCGGCAATGGCGCTTTTTTGCTAACATGTAGCCTATGGGGAACGTGCGCCAAAAAAAACACTAAGGCCTAGTTCACATCTATGCATTGGTGCATTTACCTGCCCTGCACTAGCACACATGCAAGCGCAGGTGCATTTTCAGGCAAATGCAGGCAAGCACATCAGCGCATACATGCACTGCTCCTGCACTCATCTGCGCTCGGTGCCCCTATTACCTTCTATGGCCGCGTGCAGCCAAGCGCATGAGTCGACATCCCCGAAGCGAGAGTGTTACTGTGCTGACGTCACCGCACATGCGCTTCTCCAGGAAATGTCACATTTCGCGCTTCCGGGTGCGTCTGGAGAAGTGCATGTGTGGTGACATCAGCACAGTCACACTCCCACTTCGGGGATGTCGGCTCCTGCGCTCGTCTGCACTCGGCCACAGAAGGTAATGGGGGCACCGAGCGCAAGGGCAGTACATCCATGCTTCTATGCGCTTGGCTGCAGCTGACTGTAACTGCACCTGCGCTTGCATTTGTGCTAGCGAAAGGCAGGCAGGGCAGCCAAGTGTACAGGCTGCTTACATGTGAAAAGGGCTTAAGAAATGGCATGACAATTATTTGTCGCGGGTGCTTTTGCAGTGAAAGCACCCACTTAAAAATACGTGGCAAAACGCCGCATCTGCACACCTTACAGCAAAAGCAATAGCTTTTGCTAGAAGGCGTAACCAGCTTTGTTTTGCACTGTTTTTACGCAGCGCTCAAAAGCATTGCATAAAAGCAGGAATATGTGGCTATTACGCTGTGTGTGAACGTAGCTTTATAGTAGGTACTATTTTAAAAAATAATTTGTAAATGTTTTATATTGCAGTACCATTACTACCACTTACAGCAAACAAGTATAACTATAGAAAAATCCTATTGGTCTTGCTTAACTATACCATGGTCACCTGGTCACAAACAATTTGCTAAGCCATCAGTCCTGAGAATCACCTGCGTTTCACTCTCAATTTCTAAATCTAAAAGCCTTTACAAACTCCCATGTCCAAAGCAATCTTTCAAAATTACTGACCTCCTACCACAATAACAATTGCAACAAAGTTTAGCTGCAAGCTGGAGAGAAAGCATGATAAATCTGTAAAAAATGTATTTTTGATAATCTGTTTTTAGTAATGTTATACTACATTGCAGTCAAGTTTCTGTAACAGCTCTCTTACATGACATATCAAAGGAAAAATCAATAACATATTACAGTTCTCTGTCAGAATGTGGCAGGTATAAAATAATAAGTATAAAAGTAATATAGCAAATAGAAGTCTATATTGTCCCGTGTAGCGAGTGTGGCAATGAGAAAGTGTTTAGCAGCTGTTGTTCAACTGAAAATCTATATCAGTTGTAATAAAAGATCGCTCTAGTCCAAAAGCTTAAAGAAGACAACATGAACCATTACAATAAATAGCCCTTGCAGCTCCATGATCATCACACTGATGACATTTTCAAAAGCAGGTGCATGCTCTTTTGCTAGAAACATAATGGATCTCATACAAGCTGGAGGAAAGGTATATTGAATTGAAGTCAAACGAATCAGAAGGAAAAAAATTAGTACAATAATAGTTTTTAAACTGTTCTTGAGTATTAATTGTTCTTTTTTTTAAGAAAATATCCCCTAAACGTGTTAATTTTTTAAAATATACTTTTATATTTTGATCTGACAGCTATTTTATAATGTGTAATAATAGCTACATTTTCTATCATATCAATAATTTTCTATGTGCCGAGTTGCCACTAGGGGTGTAACAACCACAACCGTGAGGATGAAACTGCAACTAGGCTTGTAGAGTTTGGGGGCACGTTCAATTAAAATGTATTGTGGAGCATAGAGCCACTGGCTCTCTGCACCAAAAAGCTAACTATATAAATCACCAGCTTCTAATAGACCAGAAGCTGAAATCATAGTGCCTTCATTTCTCCAGCTCCAGCTATGGAGGAGTAAGATGCTGTACGTGTGAGCAGGTGAGAAGAATCTTCTTTTTTTTTCATTTTGAAGGTGTATGCGGAGCATGGCAGGACGGGGCACATCATGGGCCAAATTCATCAAGAATGGTATTGTGCTCACCACTGTATGAATCTGGAGCATATGATGAGTCTGCCTTTGTGCTCTGCATCAGAAATCTCATTCCAGCTAGACACTGGAATGTGATTTCTGGCAAACCAGTCAGATATCAAAGGTCATCACAAATTAGATGAGTTGTGACATTCCAGGCCCGCCATGTCCCTTTCCCATCCCATCTTTGTCCTTTTTGCCAGAGCTAGGAGAAGCTACTGTGAAAATTACAAAAGTTGCAAAATCTAGGTAACTCCAAATTGTGCAAAGATTTTGCAACTTTTCACTAATATTTTTAGTTGCATCACACTATGAGCCATACACATGATAAAAAGAGTCAACGTGTGCCCTCGTACAGATTAACACAAGTGTAATGCACCAGAGTGGGGATTACGGTAATGTAAATTTTGCATATCTTGTATGTTTTTATTTTGGGAAAATGGTGTACTGTTTTGTGAGTTCTGTGGAGCCCACAGATACCTGAAGAGTAAAACTCCCCATTTAGGTAGTAACATAGCAATAGGCTGGGTGGGTGGATCTTGTGGCCACAGTAGCTTTGATGACAGTTAGTCATGGTAGAGTACACTGACATGTGAGAGAGTGCACACTGTAACTCAGGACATGTAGGGGTATCTAACCCCTGCATCTACAGGTTGAATAGCACTGACTAACCTGAAATTTCAGGAATAAGCTCTAAGGACCTTCACCCTTTTAGGCAGAAGTAGTGTCCTGGCCTACATGGTGAACCAAGCCCACCATAACCTAAAGCTGTGGACTAGGAGGAGAAACTGTCCTGTAAGAGGGGTTTCCCACATGGAAGATAGTCATGGAGAAATTTTTATCGCCCATGTAGATCAGAGGAACAGTAACTGTGGGATTCCTGCTGGGGGATATCACTCCGGTAGGATAAAGCAAGCAAACTCTATTGTGTCAACTTGGACACCAGAATGGGCTTTGGGAAGGGATGAGTGAGTATACTCGTAACTGTTTGGTACTCGCCGAATAGTACAGTATTTGGGCTACTCACTACTCTGCGAGTTTCCTTGTGATTACTTGTTAGGAGCAATGAGTAGTACATTCACTTTCACAGTGTATCTATCACAGTGTATCTTTCACAGTGTATCTATCTGCGAAAGTGAAATAAAAGTTAATAAAAGGTGATAAAAATTAAAAAATAACATACTCACCTATCCGACGGCTGTCCTGGTACCTGAAAAGAACACATCTGCTGGCCTGCCAGGACCTTACGTCTGATGGCCAATCAGATGACTGGTAGTGAACAGGTGGTGTCTGAATATTTCACTACTCTCTCATCCCTAGCTTTGGGCATTCTTGCTGTCATCATGTCGTACATGGAACTATGTACATAAATCTACTGCTGTCTGCCTCCCTGTTGAGCTATGTTAACTAAGCATGTTAGTACCATCTAATGCTGTGTACCTTCTGGCTGTGTTTTTTAAGTAAAAAATTACCATTTGAACAAGCAAGTGTCTCCCTGGCTGTCTTGTCTCCCTCCACTGCATCAACACCATGGGGAACACCACATAACACCAGCGTAAGAGTGAACTTGTAAAATGGATGCATTTACTCCTGCATGCCCTCAGCCACATGCCTGTTACCACTGTCACTGGGGCAAGATACTCTATCCACTAGGCAGACGTAGTGGTGATCGTGTCTAGGGATTGTGACTGTGGGGACAGTGGTAACACGCATGCAGCTGCGGGCATGCGGGGATAAATACGGCCATTTTACTTTATTAAAGTTTGGTCTTGTCAACATCATTTTATATCACTACTAGGGATGAACTAGTACTGCAATAATCGAAATCGCTATACTCGCAACGAGTAGGTCCCGGTACTCGGTACTCATTACAAGTATAGCGAGTCCAATGTTAAAATGGGCAGGCAAGTACTTTCGCAGTGTATCTATATATACACTGCGAAAGTGCACTAAAAGTGGATAAAAGTCGTTAAAAAATAAAAAAATATCATACTCACCTATCTGACGCCTGCACTCGACAGGCAAAGAAGACATCCGATCACCGACAAGGACCTGTGAGTTTCACAGCCAATCAGATGGCTGGTAGCGATCTAGTCAATCAGATGGCCAGACGTCACAAACCACCTGATCGCTACCAGCCACCTGATTGGCCAGATTGCCAGGTCCTGAACGTGCATTAATGAAAAAGAAAACTTTTTTTGAAAGTTTCAAGAAGTTTTTTTATGATATTGGCAAGAATTTTGTCACATATTTGCATGCTACATTTTACAACCCTATCATGAATGTTGTTTCTTTTTATATATATTCATATTAAAAGCCCAGTTACACACACAGATAATTGTGCAGAGATTGTTCGCAGATCTCTGGTTGCAGTGAAATCATGGACACATTGTTACATTTTGTGGCTGTGTACAAATGGAACAATGTGTCCATGATTTCACTGCAACCAGAGATCTGCGAACAATCTCAGCACAATTAGGTCAACACAATTTTTCTGGCAAAAGGTTTTAAAACGTATTTTAAGTCAATTTTGGCTGCTGATTACGAATATGAACTCCGTTTTTGGCTATCACGTCAGGATTTCGAAATATTTTCAATCTTTGATGAAAATTACTCCTATCAAATGTTTTTTGATAAAAACACATGATTTTCGGGACTACATTTTGTATATTTTTAGTCAAGGAATAACAAAGATTACAAAGTCTTTGTACAGCAAATCAAATATACTTACAAAATTAAACTACAAAATATAAAAACACATATATATGGCACACAGATGAATGGTAATTGGCAGTTATTTGAACTTTCTTTTCTTGTCTGATCTGTGATGTACAGCTTCTGGGTTGTCTCTCATCAAGCTCCAGCAATAGTCAGCCATCATATGTGAGTCCCACCGGCTTTGATACCGTTCTTCCATTGTTTTAATGTCCTGATGAAAACGCTCCCCTTGTTCCCCGCTCACATCCCCAAGGTTCTCTGGAAAAAAGTCCAAATAGCTGTGTAAATAGTGAATCTTGATACTCATTCTACATCCAAGATTTCGCAGACTCATTAGTAGCTCTTCCACAATCTCTTCATGTAAAAAGAAAATAGGGAGGGGGACAAGAGGCGCAATAGTGCCCTATCACTAGTGACACTTTTGTATGATGGTGGTGCTGTGAAGCTGCTCACCTGGTCCAGTTGTGATCCCCACAACCGGTTTGAAGGCGTTTTTGGAATCTATGTTCCAGCTGCTGCAGGACCTCCACCGACCACTGGATAGTGGTTTGAATCCAAGAAATGATGGGAGTGCTGGTGTGTCACGGTCCGCGCTGCTGTGGTATGGATAAACTCACCAAAGAGCCAAAAGTATTTTCATCCTTTATTCCTCCTCTCTCCTACGCGTTTCAGCGCCACACCCGGCGCCTTCCTCAGGGGTAGAATGTCCCTGAGGAAGGCGCCGGGTGTGGCGCTGAAACGCGTAGGAGAGAGGAGGAATAAAGGATGAAAATACTTTTGGCTCTTTGGTGAGTTTATCCATACCACAGCAGCGCAGACCGTGACACACCAGCACTCCCATCATTTCTTACAATCTCTTCATAGTTGTCTGCTTTCTTATTCTCTAGAAAATTCTGCACCACATTACAAAATGCATTCCAAGCTCTTTCTTCTGTCACATTCATTGATGTGATAAAATTTGGGTCTCTCATAAGTGTTCTTATTTGAGGTCCATTAAATATTCCAGCCTTTTTCTTCTCTTCACTAAGACCAGGAAAAGTTAAACATATATAGTTAAAGCATTCGCCACTGTGATTGAGAGCTTTGACGAACTGCTTCATCAATCCAAGTTTTATGTGCAAGGGAGGAAAGACTATGTTCTTCCTATTCACTAGAGGATCATGGATGACATTCTTATCGCCAGATGCCAAACTCTGTAGCTGAGGCCATTCATTTTCACCCAATGCTCTGCTGCAGCTCTACTGTCCCAGTAGCACAGAAAACAAGGGTGTTTTGTGTACCCTCCTTGCAGACCCAAAAGAATGACCTATCGGTACAGAGCCATACTTATTTCCATTGTGTAACAGAACACATTTTAAACTTCTTTTGGAACTATCAATAAAAAGTCTCCAATCCCTTCAATCATATGCTGGAAGTCCTATAAAGAGAAGTAGCCCTTCAACATCAGTACAATAGACAAGCTGGCCATCTGAATGGAAATACTTATGCATTTCTGCTTCCCTGTTACAATAAAATGAGACACTTGTACCGGGTTTCAACATTCGATTCTCTTGTAGTCTTGAAGCCAATAGTTCAGCAGACTCTTTTGGTTAGCTACCTGAGTTGTTCATTGAATTTCTGTCCTCCCCCCACACACACACCTTAGGTATTGATCCACAAACAAAAAACAGAAAAACAGCAGGATAAAAAAAATAAATATCAAAATTAATTGAAAATTTCAATAAATAAGGCTGCCTTCACACTTGCATTTGTGTCAGCATGCTTATGGCATGCAGACGCAAACACAGTGCCAACGCAGCCATATTAATGTGAACACAGCGGAGAATCTCCGCATGCATTCAAACTAATATGCACCCCGGTCAGCCAATCAGCTGTCTCAGGGGCGGCCGGGAAGCGGAGATCAACGACAGAGATCTACTCCTCCCGGCCACAGCTGATCTCCCGCCGGTGTTGGCGTGGGAGATTTGAAGACACAGCTGTCTGACAGCTGTTTAAATCTCCTGCGCCGATACTGGCGGGAGAGCAGCGGCGGCTGCAGCTGATCTCCCGGTGGCTGCCGCTGATCACCGGCGGCCACCGGGAGAGATTTCAATGAGATCCGCGGCATTCTCCTGAGCTGTCATGCGGAAGACACTGTGGATCCATTGACTTCAATGCATGGTTTGTGTGCTTGCGGGCGCTTGCTGATAAAACAAGTGTCCGCGAACGCACAAAAAATGCAACATGCTGCGTTCGGAGTGCGTTTGGAGGGTGCACAAATAATGCGCACCCGAGCGCAAATGCAGCCATAGCAGCCATGAGTAGGCACATGCGTTCCCATGTTAAACATAGGAACGCATGTGCACAAGCGTTTTGCTGCGTTTGGTGCGCTGCATTCAAAACGCAAATGTGAAGGCAGCCTAAAACAGTACCTGCACATGACTGTTGTGTACATTGTGTGTACATTGAAAACTATTTGTTCACTTTCTTATCATAATAAATGGGAATTATGCATGTTCAAAGAAAACAAAGATATTCTCACATTTATATTGTGGAGTACTCAATAATGAAAAACTTAAATTTACCATTCTAGGTAGGAAAGCCAAGTCTATATCAAAACCGACACTCTTTCAATCCCGCATTGACTCTCCATATACTTCTATACCCACCTGCGAATTCCACGGGGGTACAAATCGGAGTCACTTATGTATGCAAAACTATGATGTGTATAGAGAAATTATAAGATCAGCTTTGAATTCAACACCCTCAAATTAGTCTTAAACTGTTCTTAAAGTCCATGCCAGAAATGTTTCTTATTTTTTTTTTTTTTTGTAGACCAGTGTTATCTGTGTGTGTAACTGGACCTTAAGGCTGAAGGCACACTGGGCGAGGGACTCGTGCGAGTGTCAATGCGAGGGAAACTCACATTGCACTCGTACCAATGTTGCCCTATCAGGCAGGGCACACTGGTGCTAGTCCCCCGTCACCTAACTCCTAACTCAGAAGCGAGTGCAGCATGCTGCGACTGCACGCGATTCTGATGCATGTGAGCGCAATGCAAGTCTATGGGGGTGAGAAAATCTCGCCCCCATACAGCACACGGTGCGATATTCACACTAGTGTGCTGCACAAATTGCTTCAAACTCGCCCGTTGTCAAAAGCCGGTGAGTTTGAATTTCCCACCATGCGCATACAGTAATAATCATCCTGCCCCGCTGTGACAGCAGGGTGCAAGATGATTATTATAATATGCTTTAACACTCATGTCAGCATGCCTCTTGAGACTGTCCAAGCTGCTGGACACATGCTAAGGTCATAAATGGCCAAATGTGTGTTTTATCCTATAAATCTGCAAAGCCGGTAATTGTCGACTTTGCAGTGTCATTTCTAAACTCCTGTGACTCCTGTCACTGAACAGCGGTAATGTAAGCTGTCCAGGGTCCTGAGTGCTGAAGTAATCAGTGCAGGCGAATACTGTGCTGATTATTCAGCTGTTCAGGACCCTGGACAGCGTACATTACCACTGTTCACTGACAGGAGCCATAGGAGTTTAGAAATGACACTGCAAAGCCGACAATTACCAGCTTTGCAGATTTATCCCATCAGTGACGGAGCCAATTTCCACCTTAATAACCAGACCGTATTTTTTGTAAATATGACCAGTGTCCCTCTATGAGGTAATAACTCTGGACGCTTCAACGGATCCTAGAGATTCTGAGATTGTTTTTTCGTGACATATTGGGCTTCATGTTAGGGTGAAGGCACACTATCATGCATAAAAAACGCTGCGTTTTTGATGCATGACAGTGACGGAGTGCGTGAGTGGTGCGTGAGTGCTAGTTTGGTGCGAGTGTAGTGCTAGTGTGGTGCGAGTGTGGTGCTAGTGTGGTGCATGTGGTGAATGTGACTGGCTGTATGTAAGTGTATGTGGTGCTGAGTGTGAGGTGTGAGTGCGTGTGTGCTGTTTTTTTTCTCTGCTGTCCATGGTCTTGATGGACCACGAACAGCATTCCTGCTATCCCCATACAGTTGCAATAATGTTTCATTGCTGTGACAGCAGCAGTGAAGCAGTATTGTATTGTATAATTTATTATTTTTTGCAAAGTTACACTTATCAGCTTCATTTGTCACGTTTTTACCATGTCGGCTGTTCAGGACTTCATTCTGCATTGTGCTACCGAGGGGGTTTTAACCCGGGTGTAATCAATGTGGTGTTACATTCAGATTACTGGTGTCGAAAGGTACTACCATTAAGTGTCGTGTGAGATGTGCAGCTGTGATTTATGAATGGAAGCTTCAGTACCATGGACAGCTCCTCACAAATCACGGCTCTTTCTGTCTCATCTATACACCTGACATAAACTTAAACTTGTTTACAGAATAATTAATCCATTCAGACACATGATGTCATGTCACCATGTATCCAGGGGAGGAGGACAACCCCTGGACAGATGGTGTCATGACACCAGCGTCTGATTAACCCCTTAATCACCGGGTTAAAACCCCCTCGGTAGCACAGTGCAGAATGAAGTCCTGAACAGCCGACATGGTAAAAATGTGACTAATGAAGCTGATAAGTGTAACTTTGCAAAAAATTAATAAATTATACATACAATACTGCTTCACTGCAGCTGTCACAGCAATGAAACATTATTGTAACTGTATAGGGACTGCGGGGGCCAGTGATTTAGACAGCACACGGCTGCGATTATCGCACCGTGTGCTGTGTGGGTGCCAGCTAGACTCGCACTTATATACTTTTAATGGCCCCTCGCGCGAGGGAATCGCGGTGCAATCGCAGCATGCTGCGATTGCACTCGGATTGCTCTCGCAAAGCGAGTTTAATGCCAGAAACTCGCATTAATGTGACCTATATCATTGAAAGATACAGTTCCGAGTTTAATGCGAGTTTTTCTCACATTAAACCCGCGCGAGTTCAACGCCAGTGTGCCTCCACCCTAAGTGGTACATTTAGGTCAATAATTTTTGCATTTATTTGTGAAAACTTACCATCCATGCCAAAAACAGAAACCAAATGCACTTACAGGACGCAGTCAGAGCCCAAATGTGAAGCAAGCCCAGCTGCAGGCTGATAAATCACTTCTACCAGCAAGATGTGGGAGGCGACCTGCCATGCATACACTAGGCCTGCATAGAGCACCATTCACACTGATACATATGATGCAGAGTGTCTGAAAGCTACCCAACCGCTCCGCTGCCTGAGCATTGGGCCGCACAGTACGATGCTTCTGCACCACTAGATGAATGGCGCCCCTATGGGCCCAACTGCACCCTGGATGGATAAAAAAGTGCAAAAGTTTTTTATATGATAAATAAAAAACCTTTATAGATGGGATTTTGGTTCATGTGTTGGCCCAAGACATTTAAGCTGATGACCCACGACAAGGGATCCCATGCTCATCAGTCCTAACAAATTGTACAAAAACTACTAGAAAAAAGCAGCATCAGAAAACTTACCATCCATGCCAAAAACAGAAACCAAATGCACTTACAGGACGCAGTCAGAGCCCAAATGTGAAGCAAGCCCAGCTGCAGGCTGATAAATCACTTCTACCAGCAAGATGTGGGAGGCGACCTGCCATGCATACACTAGGCCTGCATAGAGCACCATTCACACTGATACATATGATGCAGAGTGTCTGAAAGCTACCCAACCGCTCCGCTGCCTGAGCATTGGGCCGCACAGTACGATACTTCTGCACCACTAGATGAATGGCGCCCCTATGGGCCCATCTGCACCCTGGATGGATAAAAAAGTGCAAAAGTTTTTTATATGATAAATAAAAAACCTTTATAGATGGGATTTTGGTTCATGTGTTGGCCCAAGACATTTAAGCTGATGACCCACGACAAGGGATCCCATGCTCATCAGCCTAACAAAATTGTACAAAAACTACTAGAAAAAAAGCAGCATCAGAAAACTTACCATCCATGCCAAAAACAGAAACCAAATGCACTTACAGGACGCAGTCAGAGCCCAAATGTGAAGCAAGCCCAGCTGCAGGCTGATAAATCACTTCTACCAGCAAGATGTGGGAGGCGACCTGCCATGCATACACTAGGCCTGCATAGAGCACCATTCACACTGATACATATGATGCAGAGTGTCTGAAAGCTACCCAACCGCTCCGCTGCCTGAGCATTGGGCCGCACAGTACGATACTTCTGCACCACTAGATGAATGGCGCCCCTATGGGCCCATCTGCACCCTGGATGGATAAAAAAGTGCAAAAGTTTTTTATATGATAAATAAAAAACCTTTATAGATGGGATTTTGGTTCATGTGTTGGCCCAAGACATTTAAGCTGATGACCCACGACAAGGGATCCCATGCTCATCAGCCCTAACAAAATTGTACAAAAACTACTAGAAAAAAGCAGCATCAGAAAACTTACCATCCATGCCAAAAACAGAAACCAAATGCACTTACTGGACGCAGTCAGAGCCCAAATGTGAAGCAAGCCCAGCTGCAGGCTGATAAATCACTTCTACCCGCAAGATGTGGGAGGCGACCTGCCATGCATACACTAGGCCTGCATAGAGCACCATTCACACTGATACATATGATGCAGAGTGTCTGAAAGCTACCCAACTGCTCCACTGCCTGAGCATTGGGCCGCACAGTACGATGCTTCTGCACCACTAGATGAATGGCGCCCCTATGGGCCCAACTGCACCCTGGATGGATAAAAAAGTGCAAAAGTTTTTTATATGATAAATAAAAAACCTTTATAGATGGGATTTTGGTTCATGTGTTGGCCCAAGACATTTAAGCTGATGACCCACGACAAGGGATCCCATGCTCATCAGTCCCATCTATAAAGGTTTTTTATTTATCATATAAAAAAACGTTTGCACTTTTTTATCCATCCAGGGTGCAGTTGGGCCCATAAGGGCGCCATTCATCTAGTGGTGCAGAAGCATCGTACTGTGCGGCCCAATGCTCAGGCAGCGGAGCGGTTGGGTAGCTTTCAGACACTCTGCATCATATGTATCAGTGTGAATGGTGCTCTATGCAGGCCTAGTGTATGCATGGCAGGTCGCCTCCCACATCTTGCTGGTAGAAGTGATTTATCAGCCTGCAGCTGGGCTTGCTTCACATTTGGGCTCTGACTGCGTCCTGTAAGTGCATTTGGTTTCTGTTTTTGGCATGGATGGTAAGTTTTCTGATGCTGCTTTTTTTCTAGTAGTTTTTGTACAATTTTGTTAGGACTGATGAGCATGGGATCCCTTGTCGTGGGTCATCAGCTTAAATGTCTTGGGCCAACACATGAACCAAAATCCCATCTATAAAGGTTTTTTATTTATCATATAAAAAACTTTTGCACTTTTTTATCCATCCAGGGTGCAGTTGGGCCCATAGGGGCGCCATTCATCTAGTGGTGCAGAAGCATCGTACTGTGCGGCCCAATGCTCAGGCAGTGGAGCGGTTGGGTAGCTTTCAGACACTCTGCATCATATGTATCAGTGTGAATGGTGCTCTATGCAGGCCTAGTGTATGCATGGCAGGTCGCCTCCCACATCTTGCGGGTAGAAGTGATTTATCAGCCTGCAGCTGGGCTTGCTTCACATTTGGGCTCTGACTGCGTCCTGTAAGTGCATTTGGTTTCTGTTTTTGGCATGGATGGTAAGTTTTCTGATGCTGCTTTTTTTCTAGTAGTTTTTGTACAATTTTGTTAGGACTGATGAGCATGGGATCCCTTGTCGTGGGTCATCAGCTTAAATGTCTTGGGCCAACACATGAACCAAAATCCCATCTATAAAGGTTTTTTATTTATCATATATAAAACTTTTGCACTTTTTTATCCATCCAGGGTGCAGTTGGGCCCATAGGGGCGCCATTCATCTAGTGGTGCAGAAGCATCGTACTGTGCCGCCCAATGCTCAGGCAGTGGAGCGGTTGGGTAGCTTTCAGACACTCTGCATCATATGTATCAGTGTGAATGGTGCTCTATGCAGGCCTAGTGTATGCATGGCAGGTCGCCTCCCACATCTTGCTGGTAGAAGTGATTTATCAGCCTGCAGCTGGGCTTGCTTCACATTTGGGCTCTGACTGCATCCTGTAAGTGCATTTGGTTTCTGTTTTTGGCATGGATGGTAAGTTTTCTGATGCTGCTTTTTTTCTAGTAGATTTTGTACACGTTTATTTGTGAAAAAATAAAAAAATTGGCAAAAATTTTGAAAATTTCGCAATTATCACATTTTTAATTTTTATTCTGTTAAACAAGAGAGTTATGTGACAGAAAATAGTTAATAAATAACATTTCCCACATGTCTACTTCAGATCAGCACAATTTTGGAAAAAAAAATTTTGGTTAGGAAGTTATAAGGGTTCAAAGTTCATCAGCAATTTCTCATTTTTTCAGCAAAATTTACAAAACCATTTTTTTAGTGACCACATCACATTTGAAGTCCCTTTGAGGGGTGTACATGACAGAAAACACCCAAAATGACACCATTCCAAAAACTGAACCCCTCAAGCTACTCAAAACTATATTCAAGAAGATTATTAACCCTTCAGGTGCTTCACAGGAACTAAAGCAAGTGGAAACAAAAAATGGACATTTTAATTTTTTCAACCAAAATGTTCATTTAGCCTCAATTTTGTCATTTTCACATTGGCAACAGGATAAAATGCATCCTAAAATTTGATTTGTTCAACTTCTCCTGAGTACACCGATACCTCATATGTGGTCATTAACCACTGTTTGGGCATACGGCAGGGCTCAGAAGGGAAGGAGCGCAATTTGACTATTGGAGCTAATTTTCCATTAAAAAAGTCAAATGGCGCTACTTCCCTTTCGAGCCCTGCCATGCGCCCAAAAAGTGGTTTATTACCACATACAAGGTATCAGTGTACTCATGAGTAATTGCCCAACAAATTTTAGGATGGATTTTATCCTGTTGCTCATGTGAAAATGAAAAAATTGAGGCCAAAAGAAAATATTTGTGAAAAAAAGTACTTTTTCATTTTTACGGATCAATTTGTGAAGCACCTGCGTGTTCAAAGAGCTCACTATGCATCTAGATAAGTTCCTTGGGGGGTCTAGTTTCCAAAATGGGGTCACTTGTGGGGGAGCTCAAATGTTTAGGCACACATGGGGCTCTCCATATGCGACATGATGTCGGCTAACAATTTGAATGGAAAATTAGCTCCAATTGTTAGCGGACACCATGTCATATATGGAGAGCCCCTGTGTGCCTAAATATTGGAGCTCCCCACAAGTGACCCCATTTTGTAAACTAGACCCCCTAAGGAACTTATCTAGATGGGTGGTGAGCACTTTGAACCCCCAGGTGCTTCACAAATGAATCCTTAAAAATGAAAAAATAAGATTTTTGTGGAAAAAAAAGTACTTTTTCATTTTTACAGATCAATTTGTGAAGCAGCTGGGGTTCAAAGTGCTCACTATGCATATAGATACGTTCATTGGGTGGTCTAGTTTCCAAAATGGGGTCACTTGTGGGGGAGCTCCAAAGTTTAAGCACAAATGTTTTCTGGCGCTGTATCCAGCTCTTCCAACTGCCGTGTAGTGGTGGCAGACTGGGTAATAAGGGGTTAATGCCAGCTTTTTGGCAGCTGGCATTAAGCCCGAGATTCTTAATATCTTGCAATATTAGAACAGGCAATTAGGAATCCCTAATAAATTGTAAAGAAGACACAAGACAGAGAAAAATATTATTAGGAAAAAAAACAGACACTATTTAGACCCCATCTTTATTATTCTTTGGCATCTGATGTAGTCTGATGTAGTCCAGTGGGAAGGTCCGGTGTAGTCCAGTGGGAAGGTCTGACGTAGTCCAGTGGGAAGGTCCGATGTAGTCCAGTGGGAGGTCCCGCGATGATTTTCAGTCTTTTACAGCACATCGGGGCGTCCCCCATATGCTATAAAAACCGGCATTTTTCCAGGAGAATGATAGGTCATGACCTCAGTAGGGTGATAGCAGGTCACGATCCTTGGTTCACAAACATCAATTGTGATCCCATCATGGGATCACAATTGACCCTTTGTGATCCAAGGATCCTGACCTGCCATGACCTCACTGAGATCATGAGCTGTCAGTCTATGCGCACACAGAGCAGTCTCTGCATAGACTGGCAGCACATGATCTCAGTGAGGTCATGGCAGGTCAGGATCCTTGGCTCACAAAAGGTCAATTGTGATCCCATCATGTCATCACAATTGACCCCTGTGTGAACCAAGGATCATTACTTGCCATGACCTCATTGAAGTCATGAGCTGTCATCCTCCTGGCAGTCAGAGCAGTTTCTGCTCTGGCTGCGCATGTGCCTGACACAGAGCAGGAAGAAAAGGCGCAGGGGGCAGGATCAGAGAAGATCCCGGTGGTAAATATGCAGGGATGATGGGGGGTGACAGGGGGATGGATCATCTCCCCCCCCATCTGAGTTGTCAGATGGGAGGGAGATGATGATGATGACGGCGGGTGCGACGGCAGGTGAGGACCGGAGCTGGGGGGACTGAGGGGACCCGTAGGCAGGGGGCTGTTCCTCTCTGATGTGACATGTGTGACATGTCACATCAGAGAATATGCAAATGGAGTCCGTGGAGCCTCGATTAAGAGTCTCAAACACGGGACTAGCCAGATATCCCTCCAGGGAAGGACCTATCCCTGGGGTGGAAACCTTGCGGAGACCACCATAACCACCATTATTACACCCCAGGGCTAGGTCCTTCCCTGGAGGGATATCTGGCTAGTCCCGTGTTTGAGACTCTTAATCGAGGCTCCACGGACTCCATTTGCATATTCAAATTTCCAAGGGGCAATGCATCATGGATTTCACTGTGTTTCAGCGCTTTAGCCGGCTGCCCGCAGTGTTTACCTTGACTGGTCTCCCTGAGATCAGTGAGTGCTTTGTGATGTTGGTCTACCAGGCATTGCTCCCA
This sequence comes from Allobates femoralis, assembly GCA_033576535.1. Classification (NCBI taxonomy): domain Eukaryota; kingdom Metazoa; phylum Chordata; class Amphibia; order Anura; family Aromobatidae; genus Allobates; species Allobates femoralis. Next base: position 210,539,257 of record JARQOC010000003.1, read on the forward strand.
CCTAGCCAGAATCCTACTCCACACTGATGAGGAGCAATACCCTGAAACAGCTGTCTGTGGATGGATACCTGGCTCTGTTAATTCCCTTGTCATATCCTTAACTCATAACTGAGTGGGATATTGACTAAAAGGGCCACTTAATATGGTGGTTATGGTGGTCTCCGCAAGGATTCCACCCCAGGGATATGTCCTTCCCTGGAGGGATATCTGGCTATTCCTGTGCTTGAGACTCTTAATCGAGGCTCCACAGACTCCATTTGCATATTCAAATTTTCAGGGGGCAATGCATCATTGATTTCACTGTGTTTGAGCGCTTTAGCTGGCTGCCCGCAGTGTTTTCCTTGACTAGTCTCCCTGAGATCAGTGAGTGCTTTGTGATGTCACATCAGAGAGGAATACACAGCAGGGGGCTGCAGGCGGCTGCCAGCGCTGCTATTGGAGCGCTGCGGTGCCGTTTTAGGAGGAGGGGAGGGTGTGGGGGCTGAGTACCGGTACCGGGGGACAGAGACAGACATTTCTCTATCATGCCACAGGTGTGATCCAGTTGCATGACAGAGAAATCATTATTTTACCGCCAATTTAGTGTATATTTATGTGATAACGGTTATACATCGGTAAACGGTGTATAACTGTGATCACATGGCCAGTACAGGTAAAAACCGGCCTGATTCATAATCTGCAGGATCTCAGCTACCCCTGGTACTTAAAACACTGGAGATTTTTAGGCACTGGGGGATGCTACAGGGCTTTTTCTGTTCTGACTTGTTTTCACGTCAGAACACAATAAGGACTCTGTTTTGCCGCTGTATATACAGTGCCTACAAGTAGTATTCAACCCCCTGCAGATTTAGGTGGTTTGATAAGATGCAAATAAGTTAGAGCCTTCAAACTGCAAACGAGAGTAGGATTTATTAACAGAAGCATAAATCTTACAAACCAAAAAGTTATGTTGCTCAGTTGAATTTTAATACATTTTAAACATAAAAGTGTGGGTCAATTATTATTCAACCCCTAGGTTTAATATTTTGTGGAATAACCCTTGTTTGCAATTACAGCTAATAATCGTCTTTTATAAGACCTGATCAGGCCGACTCAGGTCTCTGGAGTTATCTTGGCCCACTCCTCCATGCAGATCTTCTCCAAGTTATCTAGGTTCTTTGGGTGTCTCAAGTGGACTTTAATCTTGAGCTCCTTCCACAAGTTTTCAATTTAATTAAGGTCAGGAGACTGACTAGGCCACTCCATCACCTTGATTTTTTCCCTCTTGAACCAGGCCTTGGTTTTATTGGCTGTGTGCTTTGGGTCGTTGTCTTGTTGGAAGATGAAATTACGACCCATCTTAAGATCCTTGATGGAGGAGCGGAAGTTCTTGGCCAAAATCTCCAGGTAGGCCGTGCTATCCATCTTCCTATGGATGCGGACCAGATGGCCAGGCCCCTTGGCTGAGAAACAGCCCCACAGCATGATGCTGCCACCACCATGCTTGACTGTAGGGATGGTATTCTTGGGGTCATATGCAGTGCCATCCAGTCTCCAAACGTCACGTGTGTGGTTGGCACCAAAGATCTCAATCTTGGTCTCATCAGACCATAGAACCTTGAACCAGCCTGTCTCAGAGTCCTCCAAGTGATCATGAGCAAACTGTAGACGAGCCTTGACATGACGCTTTGAAAGTAAAGGTACCTTACGGGCTCGTCTGGAACGGAGACCATTGCGGTGGTGTACGTTACTTATGGTATTGACTGAAACCAGTGTCCCCACTGCCATGAGATCTTCCGGAGCTCCTTCCTTGTTGTCCTTGGGTTAGCCTTGACTCTTCGGACAAGCCTGGCCTCGGCACGGGAGGAAACTTTCAAAGGCTGTCCAGGCCGTGGAAGGCTAACAGTAGTTCCATAAGCCTTCCACGTCCGGATGATGCTTCCAACAGTGGAGACAGGTAGGCCCAACTCCTTGGAAAGGGTTTTGTACCCCTTGCCAGCTTTGTGACCCTCCACGATCTTGTCTCTGATGGCCTTGGAATGCTCCTTTGTCTTTCCCATGTTGACCATGTATGAGTGCTGTTCACAAGTTTGGGGAGGGTCTTAAATAGTCAGAAAAGGCTGGCAAAAGAGATAATTAATCCACACATGTGAAGCTCATTGTTCTTTGTGCCTGAACTACTTCTTAATACTTTAGGGGGACCAAACAGAATGCTGGTGGTTTGAGGGGTTGAATAATAAATGACCCTCTGAATTAACTTTTAACGCTGTAAAAAAAAAAATTAAAAAAAATTAACAAATCTTTTGGCTGCAGTGCATTTCCCACTTCCAGGCTGATCTACAGTCCAAATGTCACAATGCCAAGTTAATTCCGCATGTGTCAACCAGCTAAATCTGCAGGGGGTTGAATACTACTTGTAGGCACTGTATACAGTGGGCCATCACTAAGGCATAAAACACATATTTGGCCATTATGATCTCAGCATGTGTCCAGGAGCTTGGACAGTCTCAGGACACATGCTGACATGAGTGTTAAAGCACATTATAATAATCATCTTGCACCGCTGTCACAGTGGGGCAGGATGATTATTACTGTACGCGCATGGTGAGAAATTCAAATTCGCCGACTTTTGAATTCTCCGACAAATGCTGCCCGCAGTCCTTCAGGACAGCATCACAGACACACACAGCACACACGCACTCACACCTCACATTCGCAGCACACTCACATCAATACATGCAGGCACACTCACCACACTCACACCACACACACCCACAAACACGTATTACACTAGCATCACTAACGTGCATCAAACACGCTCCGTGTTTGATGCACAACAGTGTGCCTTCAGCCTAAAGGCCACTTCACACACACAGATATCTGAGTCCAATATCTGAACAGATCTCTGGTTGCAGTGAAATCATGGATACATTGCTCCATTTTGTGGCTGTGTACAACATGGAGCAATGTATCCATGATTTCACTGCAATCAGAGATCTGTTCAGATATTGGACTCAGATATCTGTGTGTGTGAAGTGGCCTTAAGGGATATTCCCATCTAAAGAAATGTGGATGAAGTGAATGAAACTATGTTTCAGTACATTTCTACCAGATCAAAACCAGATACAAAACCCATATTGGACACAAGATTAAAAAAAAACTATGGCATACTAATAACACAATAAAGCAGGGTTCACACAAAGCCTTATTCTTGCTATTTTAATTGGCAATTTGACTGCATTTTTCTAGTTCAGAAATTCTGCTGTTAGATGCTACTTTAAAGTCTATGAAAAAACGTTGTATAGTCTGAATACCGAACGTTATTTTGATTTTCTTTTCTTTTTTGCTGTGTTTTTGAAGTTTAAAAAAATACATTGAAGGTATAGCTCCTTTTCTGCCAATATTCTTTCATGTAAAAAATGTAATACAAAGCATAGACAAAAAGTTACAAAATAGGGGAAAATTCCAAATTATTTGAAATGGTGATTTTAATTTTTATTATTATTTTTTTTAATAAACCACAAGTGAATGAAGAATATACGTTAATAATTAATAATTCAATTTTCTTTGTCATTAATTGTTCATGTCTTAATGAAATCATTAATACCTAGCATATTTATAGGTATGTTCTTGTGCAAACTCCAGAACAATGACTCAAACAGGCTAAATTATATACATAGGAAAGGTCTGCCTAATCAGTAGATATCAAGTATTTCATACAGAACATTGCTGTCACTCCTAAGTATCCTAGCAACTCAAATATTAATATAAAATGCCACATCCTTAATATTATTTTATAGCTCTTTGGACAAGTGTGTAACATTTCTAGTGCTGCTTTATAAAGGTTCTTTCACTTGTATTTTCATATTTGAAGGTTAATGGTGGCAGCTTGTGTTAATCATTGTTTCTTTCCAGTCTGTCTATCATCTTCTGAGTTCACTAAGCAGTGTATAATTTTTATGTCAGGCTGATGGGCTTTAAATACAGTGTATGTAAGCCTATGGCCAAAATGATCATTGCTGAAAAACACAAAGAAAAACAATGGAAAATTTGGGCAGCAGCTAAGCATTCAACGGATATCACAATGGTTGATTACTTGTCAAGTTTACGGCCTTTTATTGGACACTAAATGCACAAAAGGGTGGGGAGCAGACAGCTAAAAACCGTACACGGTGAGTAATGGATGCAAAAAGTCTTTACAACTTTGAATACTATACAACCACTCAAATTGAAGCAATAAGAAACTATAAAGACGCAAATAAAATATGAACGACTGTGGTCTTCTATGTCGAAAGTAAGGAGAGACGGTTTTATGATGGTGACTTATACACTAGTTCTAACTTGCAGAAAGCAGCCGAACACTTTGCAGATGGTAATAACTTGAAGAAATAGGCTTGAAACATATTTTTCTCTCGTTCAAGCGATTTATATTTATTATATTTTTGTTGTCTCAGCAATAATATTGTAACAAAGAACACCTTAGGTTGTCACAAATAATAGGCTTGCAGAGGACATGGTAATCACTGAGCGTAATCATAACCTGGGCTTCCTGCAAAGCAAATTACTATAATAAAAAAGCATGTTTAATTATCATTCTCTGCTTTATGGTTATTTATTATATTAAGTCTCCCTACTTAAAAAGTCAACGTGAGATAGAAACTGTGATCAATTAGTATGAATATCGATGAACACAGAAACTGTAAGCTGCAACAAAATATCATATATCTGAATTTCTTTACCCTTACTAGGCTTATGGATAGACAATATATATTGGGCGTGCATATCCTATATAATAATCTCCCTAAGCCAGCTTCCGTCACTATGTAACGTTTATGATGTCACATCCGACTGAAGCTGGCTTAGACCCTAACCAACATGGCTGCCGTCCCACTACCATGGCGTAGAGTGGGGGGGCGGAGTGGGCGGCAGCAGCCTGCAGGTGACTCACCTCAGCGTCAGGGCCGTATTAGCCTGCCCAGCAAAAGAGACAATATGGAGCAGCAGGACCTGCGATGATGTCACAGGCATGTGGCTCAGGTAGGTGGAGCCATGAAGTATACCCAGTGTGAAGGAGCACAATATCATACAAGAAGCTGGAGCGAAGATGGGACCAAATAAACAGTGTACAAGAGGTGTGTGAGAGAGGGGTGCAGAGGGCGGCAGCTGTGCACGGGGATGAAGGATACAGGGAGGGTGGAGGATGGAAACTTCTGGAAATAGAGGATGGAAACTGCAGGGATAGAGGATGCAAACTGCAGTGATAGAGGATGGAAACTGCAGGGATAGAGATGGAAACTGCAGGATAGAGATAGAAGGCAGATGAGGCTCTGGGAGAGAGGAGTGAGATGGCGCAGGAGATGGGGATGAGAGATACAGGAGGGTGAGAGGATGGAGAGTGCATGGGATGGGATGAAGATGGAGGAGATGCGAGGATGGAGTAGAATGGATGACGGAATGGGAATAGGAGGATGGAGAGTGCAGGAGATGGAGATGCAGGAGGATGGAGGCAAGAGGATGAGATGAGTGCAGGAGGATGGAGAGTGCAGGAGAATGGAGAGGCAAGATGAGGATGGAGGATGGAGAGGCAGGAGGATGGAGAGTGCAGGAGGAAGGGGACGAGGAGGATGGGGACTGTAGGAGGATGGGAGTGCAGGAGGAGGGACTGGAGGACGTGATGCAGGAGGATGGAGATGAGAGAGAGGAGAGTGCAGGAGGATGGAGAGTGCAGGAGGATGTGGAGTGAGGAGGATGGGGAGTGCAGAGGATGGAGAGTGCAGGAGGATGGAGAGTGCAAGAGGATGGGGAGGTGCAAGAGGATGAGGATGGGGAGTGCAGGAGGATGGGAGTGCAGGAGGATGGAGAGTGCAGGAGGATGGAGTGCAGGAGGAAGGGAGTGCAGGAGGATGGAGAGTGCAGGAGGATGGAGAGGCAGGAGGATGGAGATGAGGAGGATGGGAGTGGCAGGAGGATGGGGAGTGAGGAGGAGGGGACTGCAGGAGGATGGAGATGCAGGAGATGGAATGAGAGGATGGAGAGTGCAGGAGGATGGAGAGTGCAGGAGGATGGGGAGTGCAGGAGGATGGAGGAAAGTGCAGGAGGATGGAAGTGAGAGGATGGAGAGTGCAGAGATGGGGATGCAGGAGGAATGGGGAGTGTAGGAGGATGGGGAGTGCAGGAGGATGGAGAGTGAGGAGGATGGGGATGCAGAGGAGGGAGGCGAGGATGGAGAGTGCAGAGGATGGAGAGTGCAGGAGGATGGAGAGTGCAGGAGGAGGAGAGTGCAGAGGAGGGGAGTGCAAGAGGATGGAGGATGGAGTGAGGAGGATGGAGAGTGCAGAGGATGGAGAGTGCAGGAGGATGGGGAGTGCAGGAGGAGGGGAGTGCAGAGGATGGGGAGTGCAGGAGGATGGAAGTGCAGAGGATGGAGAGTGCAGGAGGATGGGAGTGCAGGAGGATGGGGAGTGAGGAGGATGGGAGTGCAGGAGGATGGAGATGAGGAGGAGGGAGTGCAAGAGGAGGAGGATAGGGAGTGAGGAGGATGGGAGTGCAGGAGGATGGAGAGTGCAGGAGGATGGGAGTGCAGGAGGAGAGGAGAGTGCAGGAGGATGGGGAGTGCAAGAGGATGGAGGAGGGGATGGGAGTGAAGAGAGGATGGAAGTGCAGGAGGATGGAGGAGTGGAGGAGGATGGGGGAAGAGGCAGGAGGATGGGGAGTGAGGAGGAGAGTGCAAGGATGGGAGTGCAAGAGGAGGAGAGTGCAGGAGGATGGGAGTGCAGAGGAGGAGAGTGCAGGAGGATGGAGTGCAGGAGGATGGAGATGCAGGAGGATGGAGATGCAGGAGGATGGAGAGTGCAGAAGGATGGAGAGTGCAGGAGGATGGAGAGTGCAGGAGGATGGGGAGTGCAGAGGATGGAGGAAGGAGTGCAGGAGGATGGAAAGTGCAGGAGGATGGAGGAGTGCAGGAGGATGGGGAGTGCAGGAGGATGGGGAGGTAGAGATGGGAGTGCAGAGGATGGGGACTGTAGGAGGACGGGGACTGCAGGAGGATGGAGAGAGCAGGAGGATGGAGAGTGCAGGAGGATGGGGAGTGCAGTAGGATGGAGAGTGCAGAAGGACGGAGAGTGCAGGAGGACGGGGAGTGCAAGAGGATGGAGGATAGGGAGTGAAGGAGGATGGAAAGTGCAGGAGGATGGAGAGTGCAGGAGGATGGGGAGTGCAGGAGGAAGGGAGTGCAGGAGGATGGGAGTGCAGGAGGATGGAGAGTGCAGGAGGATGGAGAGTGCAGGAGGATGGGGAGTGCAGAGGATGGAGAGTGCAGAAGGATGGAGAGTGCAGGAGGATGGAGAGTGCAGGAGGACGGGGAGTGCAAGAGGATGGAGGATAGGGAGTGAAGGAGGATGGAAAGTGCAGGAGGATGGAGAGTGCAGGAGGATGGGGAGTGCAGGAGGAAGGGAGTGCAGGAGGATGGGGAGTGCAGGAGGATGGAGAGTGCAGGAGGATGGGGAGTGCAGGAGGAAGGGGAGTGCAAGAGGATGGAGAGTGCAGGAGGATGGAGAGTGCAGGAGGATGGAGAGTGCAGGAGGATGGGGAGTGCAGGAGGATGGAGAGTGCAGGAGGATGGGAGTGCAAGAGGATGGAGGATAGGGAGTGCAGGAGGATGGAAAGTGCAGGAGGATGGAGAGTGCAGGAGGATGGTGAGTGCAAGAGGATGGAGGATTGGGAGTGCAGGAGGATGGGGAGTGCAGGAGGATGGAGAGTGCAGGAGGATGGGGAGTGCAGGAGGATGGGAGTGCAGGAATATGGAGATGGAGAGTACAGGAGGATGGAGAGTGATGGAGGATAGAGGATGGAGAGTGCAGGAGGAAGGAGGGTTCAGGAGGATGGAGGATGGGGAGTGCAGAAGGATGAAGAGTTCAGTAGGTGAGTGGCCATTTGGCCCAATACTTAGGGGTGGCAGCTGCGGCAAATGTTTTGACCGCCCCGAGCGCCACAAACAGTTGCTGGAGGGAGAGGGGAGATGAGGGGGAAGAAGAGAGGGAAGATCAGGGGCAAGAGGGGAGATCAGGGAGGAGAGGGGAGAACGGGGGAGGAGGAGGGAGAGGGGAGATCAGAAGAAAGAGAGGGGGAACATCTGACCCTTCACCGCCGCCACACACACCCGCCTCCCGATGCGATAGCATCGGGCCATACTCTAGTACATATATATAAATGCCTCAAGTACTGAGTTAACATGTCCAGTAATCATCCATTAGAATGGATACAACAGCAATCCATTGATTCTGCAAACACAACATTTTTGTCTGTTGTTAACCCCTTTATGACTAATGATGGGTATAACCATCATGAAAAGATGTCACATCCTGCACCATGTCAGCTATACTTATCATGGCTTTGAACTGTCATTGCATGTAAACATGCAGTGACAGTTTCGTGCCTACAGCTCTTACTGACAGCTGATCTGCAGAGGAAGAAGAGTGGGGACTCATGTCAGTGGTCTCAGAGTGATGTGATCGGTCAGTCAATGTGACTGCCCGATCATATCATAATTGCAAAGAGAAGTGCTGATTATCAGCTCTTCTCTACGCAACTTCAGCAGAAGCCAGGCTAATCAGCTGTGCCCGCAGGTGCCTGAGCTCAAGGTTGATCAACTGTGACCAGAATTGCCTTATTTCTGGGCTGATCATCTGTGCCCGAGCTCCTGCCGTGTCAGCCTGAGATGGTGTGTGCAGCCCCGGGCTGTGCTGCGACTCCCCCATGTGCTGTGTCTCCCCTCTATGCTGTCTCCCCCCGTGTGTTGTCTCCCCTCTGTTTGCTCTCTCCCCCTTGTGCGCTCTGTCCCACTCTGCCTGTCTCCCCCTGTGCGCTGTGTCAACCCCTGTGCTGTGTCTCCACTCTATGTGCCTGTCTCCCCATGCGCTGTGTCTCCCTCTCTGCCTGTCTCCCCCTGTGCGCTGTGTCTCTCCCTTCATCTATCTCTCCCCTGCATGTACACAGAGCACTGTGCACACATGATCTGCCGAGCACTGTGCACACGTGATCTGCCAAGCACTGTGCACCCGTGATCTGCCAAGCACTGTGCACCCGTGATCTGCCGTGCACTCTGCACATGTGATTTGCCGAGCACTGTGCACATGTAATCTGCTGAGCACTGTGCACACGTGATCTGCAGTCTGCCGAGCACTGTGCACACGTGATCTGCCAAGCACATTGCACATGTGGTCTGCCAAGCACATTGCACACCTGGTCTGCAGAGCACTGTGCGCACATGATCTGCAGAGCACTGTGCACACGTGATCTACCGAGCACTGTGCACACGTGATCTGCCGAGAACTGTGCACATGTGATCTGCCAAGCACTGTGCACATGTGATCTGCCGAGCACTGTGCACACGTGATCTGCCAAGCACTGTGCACACGGGATCTGCCGAGCACTGTGCACACGTGATCTGCTGAGCACTGTGCACACGTGATCTGCCGAGCACTGTGCACATTTGATCTGCAAAGCACTGTGCACACATGATCTGCAGAGCACTGTGCACACGTGATCTGCAGAGCACTGTGCACACGTGATCTGCAGGGCACTGTGCACATGTGATCTGCAGAGCACTGTGCAAACATGATCTGCGGTCTGCCGAGCACTGTGCACACGTGATCTGCCGAGCACTGTGCACACGTTATCTGCCAAGCACTGTGCACACGTGATCTGCTGAGCACTGTGCACACGTGATCTGCCAAGCACTGTGCACATGTGATCTGCAAAACACTGTGCACACGTGATCTGCAGAGCACTGTGCACACGTGATCTGCAGAGCACTGTGCACATGTGATCTGCAGAGCACTGTGCAAACATGATCTGCAGTCTGCCGAGCACTGTGCACACGTGATCTGCAGAAAACCAACAAGACGGGGTGATGCCTTGGGTCAGTACGAGTTTGTAGACACCCAACATATATACCTTTACTGGTATCTAGGTGGTGAAAAAAAATTCAGAAGTTTGAAAAAAAAATTGACTTTTTGCACCATGTTCTGCGACCCGTAGAGTTCTCATTTTTCGGGATCTGGGGCTGTGTGATGGCTTATTTTTTGCGTCTTGAGCTAACGTTTCTAATGATACCATGTTTGGGGGGATCCACAGTTTTGATCGCCCGTTATTGCATTTTATAGCAATGTTGCGGTGACCAAAAAAACTGAATTTTGTCGTTTGGACCATATTTTCCATTTAGGAGTTAAGGGCTCTCTTTAACAGATTTAATACAATGATAGTTCGGGCGATTCTGAATGCCGCGATACCAAACGTGCATTTTTTTTTTAATACTTCTATTGCTATTGGGCAGGTTTTAAAAAACTTTATTTTTTTATTAATTCTTATTTTTACTCTGCCCCATAGAGAGGCACCCTGCTGCACAGGCTGATCGCTTCTGAGAGATACCGATGAGCTGCAGCTCATCAGTATCTCCCAGAATTGCGGACGGGCTGTGGTTGGCAGCGCCTGCCAACCACAACCCGGAAGTGCTCTCTGACAGCATCCAGGGTCTAGCCAGGACACCAGGCTGTCATGTGAGCGCCGGAGATCCCGTGATATTTTTGCGGGATCTCTGGAGCAGGCAGGGAACAGCGCGTTCCCTGCTACAGCTGACTTGGATCCCGCTGTCAGTGATTGACAGCGGGATACAAGGGGTTAACAGCGCCGATGCTGTTACCCTGACATCTCAGCTGATGAGATCAGCTGAGATGTCAGGTGCTTGAAGTGAGCTCCACGCCGGAGCTCACATCAAACCCCCCTTACCAGCCCATGACGTTGTACAACATCATTGGTCAGGAAGGGGTTAATATACACTGCGAAATCAAAATTAAAGAAAGTCAGAGGTATTAAAAATAATAAAGAATTAATACTTACCCTCTGCCGGCTTGTTCGTGTTATCCGGAGCCAGGTGCCGATCTGACAGGACATTGCGTGTCGTCATGGGCACTGTTTGGCTGCTCGCGGTCATGTGATATGCACGTCACGTATTACATGACCGTGAGCAGCCTATCAGTGCCCATGACGTCATGCCAGGTCTTGTCACACCGGTACATGGCCTTCGCTTAGCTCCTGATAGCACGAACAAGCTGGCGGAGAGGTAAGTATAAATTTTTTATTATATTTAATACCTCTGACTTTCTATAATTTTGATTTCGCAGTGTATATTAATACATTATGAAATCAAATGGGGGTGGTCACACATGTCACAGAGGGGAGGAGGAACTAGGATTCTTCCTCCCCTGTGTGACATCACTTCTCCCCCGGGCTGTAAAAAAGCATGCTGTCTGAAAAGTACTGCTTCTTTTTTTGCGCGGGTGCAAAACGCTGGTAAAAGCACCCGCGCAAGAAAACACAAAAAATGCTATGTGTGAACATAGCCTAACATTGACTGGAATACACAACAGCAATATGACTGGACATGGAAATGAGCATACCATCAACAAGAAACACAAGTCGGGGGAAAGTATATATAGCCACACCCAAACGGTGATTGCACAGACAAATGGATGATTAAAAAACACCTGTTGACCTAGAAGACTAAAGCATGAATAATGGTGCCGTTACACGCTAGTGGATATCGTTAACGATATCCTTAGAACAATCACGTGATAGTGATCGTTCCGACCTAGTTAGTGCGTTGTCACACACAAGGATATCGTTATCGATATCCCATTCAGCAACGCACCAGTTAAATAGGAGAGCAAGGACTGAACGATCTTTTAAAGCGGCAGGAATAGGAGATTTTTGAACAACATCGTTCATAAAGGTAATTAGAAACAACGCCCTTCTGGGCTCAAAAGTAGGGGTCGACACCTCCCACATAATAATTTACATGGGGGGGTCACCTTACGCATCCACATATTCAAAATACATTTTAGACAAAAGAAACCTGAATATGATGCAAAACTGAGTTTTTTATTAAATAGACGTATTTAAAAGTTCATGGGTGGCAAAACTGAGGTGTACACAAAAAAGAGCCGTTTACAGGTTTACAGGGAAAGTAACAGTCAAGGTTACAGGGTATATCAAGATATAACAAATATATATCAAAGAACAATCAATTTGCAGGTACCACAAATCAAACACATGTATATGTTAACAATGGGGCAGATGTTACAATCTGAAATCGTGCACCCCGACTTGAATATAGCAATAAAGTGCCTAGTGCTGTGCAAGCTGGATAATACCAGCAAGTAAACTGCTAAAGTCAGGGAAGCAACAATGAGAACCCCTATACATGTATGGAGTGGAAAGCCAACAATGAATGGAGTACAGAGTCATGTTTCAAGAATTACCCATACATAAAATGCAGCTATTCCCTGGTGCCTGCTTGCGGCTAGGAGCCCCGACGCGGCGTTTCGCTGTGTTAGTTTGGTAACCACAGCTTCCTCAAGGGGATGTGTCCTGTAAGGAGACCCCCTACCTCTTTATATAGTCCATGCCGTCTACGCTCCAAACATCCACACCTCCAAACTCGCATCGTCAGAGCGCGCCGTCGGCCGAAAGTGACGCGGTCAGATGCTGTCGGCCGGCGAGCGCGCACGACGGGAACCCGGGACGCGTCACCATGGTTCCCGCACATGCGCGCTCAAGCCGTACCACGATGCCGCGTCACCTCGGTCCAAGGAGGCTCCCAGAGGCGGAGGAGTGTGGGAGTGGGCGTGTTTAGGCATGAACATTAAACAAACAAGGAGGAGGAGAATAGTCACCTTACAGGATGAAAACTAAGTGAAAAAGAGTGCAATCTTAAAAAACATATACAGAATATGGCAGCAATGCCTCCAAATACAAATCCATGCATATATTGTCATCATAGTGTAGATCTGTGTCTTTTCTTCCTGTCTTTCAGATGTACTATCTGATGGGTAGATAAGGTTGGTTGAGATCTTTAACTACTTCACTTTCAAATGAATGGAGATTTCTTCAATGTGATACAACCAGACGCAGATTGAAGATTATTTGGATGACAAAAACTGCGGACATAATGAAGTAATGGGAAAACAAAGGTGATTCCCAAAACACATAGAGGAGGAAAAGCTGCGGATTAAAACAAGAAAGGACAAACAGAGATTAAAACAATCTTTCCCACAAAGTGGAAACAATAGTATACACCACTAATACAGATGCAATGCAAGAGAAATAACAGGGGATCAGCACTATAGGTATGATTTGAAGGACAAGGATTCATTGATTCCTTTGGGGCTAAGTGTATCGAGAGTCACGATCCACTTAGCCTCCATTTGAGCCAGGGCTTTTTTCAAGTTACCCCCTCTGTTTCCAGCCCTCACCATGTCTATCCCCCTGAATCTAAGACTGGATGGATCGCAGTTATGGACCTGCCAAAAATGACGCGGCAAAGTTCGCAACTTGCTACCATCCTCAGTTCCTCGTGCCCCCTCAATATCATTAACGTGTTCCCTAATCCTTCGTCGGAACTCACGGGAGGTAAGCCCAATGTATACCAAATGGCAGTCGCATGTAGCATAATAAACGACATGCGTACTGCCACAGGTAATACGTTGTCTGATGATAAATTGTCTTCTCCCATCCGACGAATCGAAGGTTTGGGTTCGCACTATATTGGAACAGGCAACACAGTGCCCACAGGGGAAGCAACCAGGGGTCGGGCCTCTACTACCAAAGGGGTTGATTTTAGGGGGCACGTAGTGGCTATGAACTAGCCAGTCCTTAAGGTTTTTGGACCTCCTAGCAGTCATTAATGGATACTTAGGGATGACCTGTGCCAGAATAGTATCACTTCTAAGAACGGACCAATGTCGCCGAAGAATGGCGTTCATTGAGTTCCATTCCTGGTTATACGTCCCGATGAACCTCAGTTCAGGATCTCTCTTACCTTTTTTGGGATTATACACCAACAGTCTATCCCTAGGAGTGTTCTTAGCCCTATAGTACCCAGCCTTAATACCTCTGTTACTATACCCCCTGACGCCAAATCGCTGTTTAAGATCTTCTGCCTGCTTTTCGAATCCCGAGTCAGATGAACAAATCCGCCTCATACGTAAAAACTGGCCCGTCGGGATGGCGCGTATAGTAGATGGGTGGTGCCCAGAGGTTGCATAAAGTAAAGAGTTAACGGACGTCTCCTTACGGAAGACGTCCGTCTGTACACCACCCAAACTATCTATGGAAATCTCAATATCCAGAAAGTCTATCTTGCTGGTACTTGTCCTGTGCGTCAGTCTAATATTCAAACTGTTGTTATTCAGCTGACGCATAAAGGACTCAAATTGCTCCGCCGTGCCCTGCCACACAACCAAGACGTCATCAATGTACCTAATCCAGCACTGCGCCTGGGCGCAGCCCGGTACCCCTCCATCGCCAAAGATGTTACGCTCCCAAAATCCAAGGAATAAATTGGCATATGAAGGGGCACAGGCCGCGCCCATCGCAGTGCCCCGCCTCTGAAGGTAGAAGACGTCTTTAAAAACGAAAAAGTTGTGTGTCAGGGCGAAGCGGAGCAACTCTAGAATGAGATCCCCCATGGCGCCACCCCGACCCCCAGCCTCCAGGAAGAAGCGGACAGCCCTTAATCCGTCCTCGTGGTCGATGCAGGTATACAGCGATTCGACGTCGATTGTAGCGATCAGGGTCCCCTGGTCCACAAAAATGCCGTCAATCCGGTTCAGGACGCCCGTGGTGTCCCTGGCATACGAGGGCAATAGCTCGACCAACGGTTTTAAGTAATGGTCGATTAACTTACAAATCGGTTCACAAAAACCCTCGATGCCAGAGACAATCGGGCGCCCCGGTGGGTAGAGGGCATTCTTGTGGACCTTGGGTAGGAGGTAAAAGGTGGGCACTCGAGGGCAAGCTACCAGGAGGCCCTCAAACTCCTTCTTGGAAATAATTCCCTTTTCCCGGGCGCTATCCAGGATCAGACTCAATTCCATCATAAATCTTGATAAAGGACAAAAGTCCAATCTCTGATAAGTTATCTTATCCCTCAATTGACGCAAGGCTTCTTTTTCATACATATGTGTTGGCCATATAACGATGTTCCCCCCTTTATCGGCGGGTTTATAGACAACTCCTTCTAGTTGGCGTAATTCCTCCAAAGCCTCCCTCTCCCTCCTGGTGAGGTTGTCATACTTCCTTCTGCCAGACACCTCCCTAAGGTCATCAGTGACCAGCTTCAAAAAGATCCCAACAGCGGGACAGAGGGAGGGGGGGGGAAACTTTGTAGATCGCGGCAACAGATGTTTTGGAAACCCACCTGCCAACTCATAAGCCTGCTCCTGCATCAAATCCTCCAATGCTTCCAAGATGTCTTTTTCCATAGTTGTGTCAAGGGATACGTCAGAATTCCTATGGTGTAGCCGTTTCAAAATAATTTTTCTCACAAACAGGTGGAGATCTTTTAATGCTGAAAAAAAGTTAAATGAATTTGTAGGGCAGAAGGTCAAACCCCTAGACAGTAGAGAAAGCTGCGACTCAGTAAGGACATGCGAGGAAAGGTTTATTACCTGGGGTTGTTGTCTGCCTTTCTTCACATTAGGGGAGGTGATCGTCCACCAAGTTGGACACGTTTGCCACTCCTAGTTGGCATTCCAGGTCCCGACTCGCAGTCACTAGTCACCAAGGACTCTGCAACGGAACTCTCATCCCCAGAAGTTAAAGATTGAATCGAAGGGGATCTTGGGGGAGGGACTCTAGATCCAGAGGGTTTAACAGGGGCCCCGTGTTTATTTGGAACCTCTGGCTCTGGATTATCAGGTTTTTTTGGAAATCTAGGTTTCCCTCTAGGTGTCTTATTTTTCCACCTGTATACTTTATTGTTTGTGAAATCCTGATAATCTCTTGTCAGTTTTTTCGTTTTATAGTCTCTGACCTCCTTTTCCCATTTTAGAGTGTCCTTTTCAATATCTTCACAGAATTTTCTCCACTGTTCAGTAGTGGATTTGACCTTGATCTGCCCCTCCAAATCCTCAAGATTTCCCTCCATTTGTGTCAAAGTGGTTGTATTTTGATCCCTTAACAATTGTATATAACCCCTTGAACAGTCATTGGAAATGGCTTCCCATTGGGATTTAAAATCGTCATCAGAGATTTCATAAGATGGAAAGACCTGGACTCTGAGGCCCCGGGGAATCAGGTTTTTCTCCAAATATTTTGAAAGAAAGGCCTTATTCCACCATGTGCGGATTCTCTTACGTAGTTGATCCTTGTACCTTGAAATCAAGGAGCTAAGTTGCTGATCATCACCTGTTGCATCTGTACATTTGCCGTCCTCCTGAAAAACGTCATCCAATAATTTCATCCACGCTTGATCACGTGAGCGGAAAGTCATATCTACCCAGGGTGAGACTGTGAGAAACACAGAAACAAAAGTAATTAGAAACAACGCCCTTCTGGGCTCAAAAGTAGGGGTCGACACCTCCCACATAATAATTTACATGGGGGGGTCACCTTACGCATCCACATATTCAAAATACATTTTAGACAAAAGAAACCTGAATATGATGCAAAACTGAGTTTTTTATTAAATAGACGTATTTAAAAGTTCATGGGTGGCAAAACTGAGGTGTACACAAAAAAGAGCCGTTTACAGGTTTACAGGGAAAGTAACAGTCAAGGTTCTTTGATATATATTTGTTATATCTTGATATACCCTGTAACCTTGACTGTTACTTTCCCTGTAAACCTGTAAACGGCTCTTTTTTGGTACACCTCAGTTTTGCCACCCATGAACTTTTAAATACGTCTATTTAATAAAAAACTCAGTTTTGCATCATATTCAGGTTTCTTTTGTCTAAAAAATCGTTCATAAAGGTGTCACACTGAACGATGTTGCTTCTTCAAGCAGCGTTAATTGGACGATGAACGATAGATTTAAGTTCAGGATCCCATTTTTTGGATGAACGTTCCAACGATTTTTCCATCCTACATCGTTCGTTTAAACGCAAGGACGCACTAACGATATCGTTAAATCAGTAACGTCTTTGAAGACAGTGAAGTCTGCAAGACAGGGATAAGAGGGAGAAAGAGAAGGGGGGTGCAGATCTAAGTGTAGAATTTTGATTATATTGGACAGAAATAGGAAATCTCCTCACCTTTTTGGTGTCTTGTTGTTCAGCATGTAACCCTGTGTTTGGGTAGTAGAGTAATTGTCTGGATCCTCTGGCCTGCAGCTCAAAACAGGTGAAATGAACCACCTTGCAGGAGGAATATTACATTTAGAAGGGGAAAAACAATAAGGAATATTGTCGCTCCCAGCTGGTTGAAAAACTCTTCAAAAAAATCGAAATTCCTTAAACTATACAAAAAGTAATGGAATCATACACCAAAACATTTTCAATAAAATTGGGGTATATAAATGTAAACAGAAAAAATGTCAATGCTGCTATAATTTAGCAGACAAACAACAACAGATAGTCTCCAAGAGTACAGTTGAAGTGTTCCAAATTGAACAATTTCTCACTTGTAAAAGTGACTTTGTAATATTTGTCATCAATTGCAACTGTGGCCTCCAGTATGTGGGGAGGACCACACAAATGGTTTGAACTTGATTGAACGGCCACAGGCACAATGCCAAAGTCGGTCTACTTACTCACAGTCTATCAAGACACCTCCTGCTAACTCATAAGAAAGAATTCAATGTGACCCTGGCACCGGTTGAACAGATTTCTGGAGATGTTTCCAATAGGATACAACAGTTAAATAAGAAAGAGGCTTTCTGGATATACAGATTGAGGACTCTGTATCCAGATGGCCTCAATGATAAGTTAGAAAATATATAGTACGGTTGTCCTAAGTCTAAAATAGTCATCACCGGCTTTGTGCTGGATAGTCTTTGAATCCCCCTTATAGAATGTGATCATATGTCATTTTTGATGAGATGGTTGTTTTTATATATATGATCATGTTTTATGTTGAACACAAATATCCGTGGCCTTTAATAAATTGGCTAGAAAGCCTATTTAAAGAAATGGGGACACAGAGACCAGACTTGTGGGTGGCTCTGTAGAGTAAGTAAGCATGATAAGAATATACGAATAAGCATATATGAGTTCTAGTTCTGACAGATACTAGTTAATTTTATGGTCCCTAGTAGTGAAATTAAGAAAATGAAATTAATATATTTACTGGTTGAATAAATGGTTTTGTCCTACCAGAGATATATTGAATAAACTAAGGGGAAAAAAATTATTTAAGATGCCATGGGATAAACAATTTTAATGATTTTTATCATTTTTATCAATTTTATTCTTTTTACGTAAAAAATACAACACAATTTTATTGAATTGTACTTTTTTATAATCATCTCCCTGTTTGACTACGGGGATTTTGTAATTTCCTAAGAGAGATGAGAATTATAAAAAAATAAGAGAAACACATAGAAAATGAGGTTTTTACTAGATTCTAAGTAATATAGGCTCCCTCTACAATTAGCCTCCCAACACTCTGGAGAGGTGAGCAGGTGTTTTCATTTGATGATAATTGATTGAAGGGTTGAAACCTTTTTTTTTCTCCTTTTTCCCCTATATAAATGTGTCTTTTTAAGATATATATGATTTTACCTGATGAAGGCTAATTTTATGTATAGCCGAAACGCGTTGTGTTTGTATGTACAGTATAATAAGTCGGAATTTCCTTGAAATAGTCGGAGTAATTAATGAACCATCTGGAAGCGCTCCTTGAGAAACTGGAAATCCTTCTCTGCACTAATGATATCGTTAGAACGTTCACAAATCCGTGACGTTTCAACAATATTGTTAACAATATCCTTGTGTGAGAAGTGGCTTTAAGAGGTAGAAATCACCTAGAGAAAAGGTGTATCTGCTGTGGCTCATTGGTCAGATAAGCCAGCCACAAAACACAGGATCGTGGATTTGAACCAAAGGTTTAAAAATGATATGTTTGATCTACAAAAAGTATAAGACATTGTTCTAGACAGAAACTTTTTTGCAAAGGGTTAAGTAGAGAATATTTACATTTCTGCAACCTTTCAATCATCTACAAGTGTATGTTTCACTCTGCTGATGCAGTTAGTTATGCAGACCACTAGTTATTCTCAAGAACAACTCATTAGTTATAAGACAACACATATATTTTCTAGTAAAGATGCTTCCAATTATTTATAATTTAAGAGCAGGAGAGAACAGTATACTTAGCGAAGGTCTTTTTCTTATTCCTAAAACCATTCAGGTGCCACGGATAATGCCATAACTGTCACGCCAGCTTAAGTCAAGTATTGTTATTAGGTAAAGTATGCCATTGTTAGAGCTGTTCATTAAATGTATGTTTCTGAGCAAAGAATGGAATCTGAAACTTTACAGACTTTTCTCATAGCAACAAGAAACAAATTAATGTTCTAAAAGAGATTAAATCAGGGCAACAGAGCCTATAAGGAAAAGGCTTTACAAAGTCAGGTTGTGGAATAATGATGAAGTATAGAAAATATCAAAATGAAGTTGCAGAAATTGGGTCATGATTTTAAAGTACCGTAAATGTTTCGCAAAGTTTCTTGAAAAGGTGATTTCTCTTTCACCGGCCATGAAAGAATACATTCATGGTAAATTATTTCATGGCGTAGAGATCATACTCTGACAATATTTTTACCTTTTTTAGAGGCCATATTACTATTTTTCTAAACTGGGAATACTTTAACCCCTTCCCACCTTGGCCTTTTTTTAAATCCTTTTTGAGCTTCCATTTTTCTTCCTTTTCTTCCAAGAACCATAACTTTTTTTTATTTTTCAGTCCACATAGCCATATAAATCAGGATTGGACAAATAAGTTTCCTGAAGAGTCATTTGACAGACGCTTACTGTTTGGGAGGGCAGAACCAATAGGCTGAAAATAATTTTCAAAAATATTAATAATTATATATTAATTATATTATTTTATATTAATAATAATTGTACCAATTAATAGTGAGCAAAATTAAGCATGCTGAAAGCCCTTATCCACCATATTAGTCCACACATAGCCACATAGCAATAGGGACAGTATGTCCCCACAACCAGCTCCCCCTACATACAGCATACAACCTACACTCTCCTCCTACAGTATGAGCCTACCTATATACAGTAAGAACACCCCTATATAAAGTCCCCTCATGTACAGTATGAACCCCCATATAGCCCCTGTATGCAGTATAAGCCCTCACATAGCCTTCCTATATATAGTATGAGCCTCAATATTGCCCATATATACAGCATGAGCCCTCAAATAGCCCTCTTGCATATGGTATGAGCCCCATAACCCTCCTATATATAGTGACACATGTCACATAGAAAAAAACATACACTCACCTTGCTCCTGTTCTTTATCACTTCTGTCCTAATTATAAACAAATCCTCCAAAACCCTTGAATACCCTTAACCCGTTCACAACCTATGGCACATAGGAATGTCATAGGTCATCTCCCTCCTTTTGAAGCGAGCTCAAATGCTGAGCTCGCATCGTCCCCTTCACATGTCAGATGATCTAATCATCTGATATGTGCAGTTAAGAATACCGGGTGGATCAGCAATCTGCCCAGTACTGTTAACCACTTAGATTACACTGTCAAACACTAACAGTGTGATCATAAGCAGCATGACGGGGATCATATTATTCCCTGTTGGCATTGGCAGCCCCGTGATGCAATTACGGGGTATTGATGCACTGCCTTGACAGACAGAGGTCCTGTGAGAATCCCAGATGCTGTCATGACTCACTTCCTGTGAATGCTCGGTGAGCACTTGCATCCATGGAAAGGGATTATTTATTTGGTTCAGAGCTTGTTAACAGGAGAAAAGCACAGACACTGCAGTGCTAAGGGACCCTGATGAGACCACTAAAATAAAGTAAAAGTAAATACATTTTTAAAAATATGAAAAAAAAAAAAAACATAAAAGTTCAAATCACCCCCCCTTGCCCTACTGAAAATAAAGCCTTGAAAAAAATACACATGTTTGGTATTGTCCCATTCAAAAATGCCGGATCCATAAAAATTAAAAATCAATTATTCATATCTGTAACCTGCATAACAGAAAACAAAATCAAACCGACAAAACTATGTTTTTTTGGTTGCTGCAACGTTGCAATAAAATGTAATAACAGGCTATCAAAATAGCATATCTACCAAAAAATGGTAAATGAAATATCCTTTCCCTTTGCTAATTTCTCTAACCGCTATTATTTTTTTTCTTCTTCCTTTCTGATGACACTTTCAGAATCCCAGTACATGCAATGAAGCATCATCAGGGGGCAGATGTAGCTGAGCTGGTGTAATTAGACTGGTAAATGGAATTGGAGTATTAGTGATTGGATGTAGAAGAATAAAGAAGTAGAACTGGAGTAAGAAGGATTGTTTTTTAGAGCTGAGCAGTGAAGAGGGTTTAGGGCACAGGTCTCAAATTCAGCTGGGTATATGGGCCACATAGAAAAAAAATTCTGAATTTGGAGGGCCACATTCTTTGTTGGACTAAGCAACATTTTTACTAATACCATATATAATACTGTATATAATGTCCCCATCTTGGTCCCCTCCTTGTAGTAATGCCCCCTATCCTGGTCCCTTTCTTGTAGTAATGTTCCTATGCTAGTTCCTTTCTTGTAGTACATTACTACAAGAAAGGGACTAGTAATGTCCCCACGCTGGTTCCCATCATTTAGAAATGTCTCCATCCTGATATAATTCTTGTAGTAATGTCCACATCCTAGTCCTCTTGTAGTAATGTCCCAAATCTGATCCCCTTGTAGCAGTAAAGGCCCCATCTTGTAGTAATGCCCCCATTCTTATCCACTTGTAGCAATAATGGTCTCAATTTATATTACTGTCCCCATTCTAATCTCCTTGTAGCAGTAATGGTCCACGTTATAGAAATGCCCCTTTCTGACCCCTTCTTGCAGTAATGGATAGAGATGAGCGAACACCAGTGTTTAAATTTGGATATGTTTGGCGAATGTGGAGTGTTCATCTAATAGTTTGATTAACATTGGCTGAATTTTCCAAACACCATTCAACTCAAAGGGAGGCAACATCAAGGGACTAGAAAAGACCTTAAAAGGGGCCCAAAAGCTGCCAAACTGCTCATATTAGTGCCAGACCACAGGAAAAGGGACAAACGTCTATCTACAGTACAAATAGTGTCATGGCGTAGCATGTGTGCATGAGACACAGTCTGTAAACTCTTCAAAATCAGTTTAAAAGAGGTGGCTCAAATTCACTTTAATTTCAGAGGAGGGTGAAACTCAGTTTGAATTGACAGATGGATGAGTCACTGGGGAAAAGTGGCAGAAGTTTTCTACATTAAGTAAAAGGAGGAGTAGGAGCAAATGGAGAATGAGTGACAGGTGTAGGCATTTCACTCAGAGAGCGCTGTTCCAATGATGAATCAAACAGCAAGGAGACCCTAACAAGAGTCCCCACTTTGTGTCACACCACAGCAAAGTGGTATGCATCTTATTGATATTGTATTTAGCCACATTGGCAGCAAGGCAGGAGGTATAGCCCCAGCATTTTAAGGTAGATTATTTAGGAAGTGGTACACAAGTGTCAGGAGCAGGCATTTTGCTCTGAGAGCTCTGCTCTAGTAATGCATCACACAGCAAAGAGACCTTAACAAGAGAACCCACTTTTCTAAAAAATTAGGCACAGGCACCACTAAAGTGGCAACAAATGCCCCAGAGATGAAATAGTGTAATTTGGAGTTTAATGCAGCACACTGAAAAGTAGACTAGCGCCTAGTCTCCTCATTATGATACTGGGGTGAAAAAGTCCTTGGAGATCCCTGACTTGTTCATCTTGATAAACCTTAGGCAATCTACACTGTTGGTGGACAGTCAGATTCGCTTATCCATCAGGACACGACCGGCAGGGCTGAAGACACGTTCTGAGAGAACGCTGGCTGCCAGGCACGATAAAATCTTCAAAGCATGAGTGGTAAGCTCAGTCCACTTTTCAAGTTTTGAAGCCCAAGATGCAAAAGGGTCCAGTTCCACAGTCATGTAAAACAAAAAGGAAAAGGGGCGCAAATGTGTAGGATCCCCTTATTAAAAACGTCTAAGTAGCGTGGGTAGGTGGCCACTCACCTTATCGGGTTGTGCAAGTCCTGCACAACCCGGTTTACCAGCCTCCGCCGCCGGCGGTATGTGCACTGACTCTCCGCTCTCCTCTCTCCTGTTCAAGGCAGATCGTTTGTGCTGTTCCTGAGCTGCTCCAGCCACCAGTCCCTCAAAAAGAGAGCAGTTTTCATGCAAAAAATAGTAATGGCAGTCTGATTAGGAGCACTCTAAGGATCAAGCAGACATGTAAGATGTTTTAATAAATGGCAAACCTTTTATTAACTTCTTAGCTCCCCTCACAGCTCCACTACGTGTTTCAACTGCATAAAACAGTCTTCATCAGGTGGTGACAATTTTAGACAATCTGAGGACTGCTTTTTCCTAAAGTGGCAGTGGTGGACAGAGTGCACATCGAAGTTCTACACTTCCAACCCAGAGAGTGTCCAGTCATCGTCAGCAGAGAAACATTACCAGCAGCAGTGTATCTCAATTTCTGGGAGTCAATTGACAGTTTTTTAGACATTCCTTTGCAAAGGACAAGTGTGACACATGGAGAACGCCTACAGAGGGTGGTGTAGGAATATCTACAGCTCAAAATTGATGCCATGACTGTGGAACTCCAAAAAATAGTTATGGCGGTCTGATTAGGAGCGCTCTAAGGATCAAGCAGACATGTAAGATGTTTTAATAAATGGCAAACCTTTTATTAACTTCTTAGCTCCCCTCACAGCTCCACTACGCGTTTCAACTGCATAAAACAGTCTTCATCAGGTGGTGACACACATTCCTACACCACCCTCTGTAGGCGTTCTCCATGTATCACACTTGTCCTTTGCAAAGGAATGTCTAAAAAAAATGTCAATTCAGTCCCAGAAATTGAGATACACTGCTGCTGGTAATGTTTCTCTGCTGACGATGACTGAACACTCTCTGGGTTGGAAGTGTAGAACTTTGATGTGCACTCTGTCCACCACTGCCACTTTGGGGAAAAGCAGTCCTCAGATTATCTAAAAGCTTCTTTTGATACTCCTACATGAATGCATCCCTTTCGAAGGCGGGAAGTATTTGGCCAAATTTAGTTTTGTAAAGGGGATTCAACAGTGTGACAACCCAGTAGTCTGCATTATTTTGAATCCTAAGAATCCATGGATCATGTTGCAGGCAGTGCAGCAAGAAGAAACTTACCATCCATGCCAAAGACAAAAAACCAAAAGCACTTACAGGACGCAGTCAGAGCCCAATTGTGGAGCAAGCCCAGCTGCTGGCTGATGAGTCGCCTCTACCAGCAAAATGTGGGAGGCGACCTGCCATGCATACACTAGGCCTGCATAGAGCACCATTCACACTGATACATATGATGCAGAGTGTCTGAAAGCTACCCAACCGCTCCGCTGCCTGAGCATTGGGCCGCACAGTACGATGCTTCTGCACCACTGGATGAACGGCGCCCCTATGGGCCCAACTGCGCCCTGGATGGATAAAAAAGTGCAAAAGTTTTTTATATGATAAATAAAAAACCTTTATAGATGGGATTTTGGTTCATGTGTTGGCCCAAGACATTTAAGCTGATGACCCACGATCAAGGGATCCCATGCTCACCAGTCCTAACAAAATTGTACAAAAACTACTAGAAAAAAAGCAGCATCAGAAAAAACTTACCATCCATGCCAAAGACAAAAAACCAAAAGCACTTACAGGACGCAGTCAGAGCCCAATTGTGGAGCAAGCCCAGCTGCTGGCTGATGAGTCGCCTCTACCAGCAAAATGTGGGAGGCGACCTGCCATGCATACACTAGGCCTGCATAGAGCACCATTCACACTGATACATATGATGCAGAGTGTCTGAAAGCTACCCAACCGCTCCGCTGCCTGAGCATTGGGCCGCACAGTACGATGCTTCTGCACCACTGGATGAACGGCGCCCCTATGGGCCCAACTGCGCCCTGGATGGATAAAAAAGTGCAAAAGTTTTTTATATGATAAATAAAAAACCTTTATAGATGGGATTTTGGTTCATGTGTTGGCCCAAGACATTTAAGCTGATGACCCACGATCAAGGGATCCCATGCTCACCAGTCCTAACAAAATTGTACAAAAACTACTAGAAAAAAAGCAGCATCAGAAAAAACTTACCCACTGGTGCAGAAGCATCGTACTGTGCGGCCCAATGCTCAGGCAGCGGAGCGGTTGGGTAGCTTTCAGACACTCTGCATCATATGTATCAGTGTGAATGGTGCTCTATGCAGGCCTAGTGTATGCATGGCAGGTCGCCTCCCACATTTTGCTGGTAGAGGCGACTCACAGCCGCACTGGGCTTCTCACATTGGGCTGACTGCGCTGTAAGCTTTTTTTTGTCTTATGATGGAGTTTTCTGATGCGTTTTTTTCGTAGTTGTACATTGTTAGCTGAAGGATCCGATCGTGGTACTTAAAGCTGGGCCAACACATGAACAATCCCATCTATAAAGTTTTTTTATAAAAAACTTTTGCATTTTATCACAGGCGCAGTTGGCATAGGGCGCGTTATCAGTGGGCAGAGCATGTACTGTGGCCAATGCTCGCAGCGGAGCGTTGGTAGCTTTCAGACATCTGCTATATTATCGTGTGATGGTGCTCTATGCAGCCTGTGTATGCATGCAGGTCGCTCCCACATTTTGCTGTAGAGGCGATCATCAGCAGCAGCTGCTTGCTCCACAATTGGGCTTGACTGCGTCCTGTAGTGCTTGTTTTTGTCTTTGGCATGGATGTAAGTTTTCTGATGCTGCTTTTTTTCTAGTAGTTTGTACAATTGTTGGACTGGGAGAGGACTGATCGTGGGTCATCACTTAATGTCTTGGGCCAACACAGAACCAAAATCCCATCTATAAGGTTTTTTATTTTCAATAAAAACTTTTGCACTTTTTATCATCCAGGGCGCAGTTGGCCTAGGGGCGTTCATCCAGTGGTGCAGAAGCATCGTACTGTGGGCCAATTCGGCAGCGGAGCGGTTGGTAGCTTTCAGAACTCTGCATCATATGTTCATGTGAATGGTGCTCTATGCAGCTAGTGTATGCATGCAGTCGCTCCACATTTTGTGTAGAGGCGATCATCAGCCAGCAGCTGGGCTTGTCCACAATTGGCTTGACTGGTCTGTAAGTGCTTTGTTTTGTCTTGGCTGGATGGTAAGTTTTTTCTGAGCTGCTTTTTCTAGTAGTTTTGTACAATTTGTTGGACTGGTGAGCTGGGATCCCTTGATCGTGGTCATCAGCTAAATGTCTTGGGCAACCATGAACAAATCATCTATAAGTTTTTTATTTATCAATAAAAAACTTTTGCATTTTTTATCCATCCAGGGCAGTTGGGCCCATAGGGCGCCGTTCATCCAGTGGTGCAGAATCATCGTACTGTGCGGCCCAATGCTCAGGCAGCGGAGCGGTTGGGTAGCTTTCAGACACTTGCATCTATGTATCAGTGTGAATGGTGCTCTATGAGGCCTAGTTATGCATGGCAGGTCCTCCCACATTTTGCTGGTAGAGGCGCCTCACCAGCTGCGGCTGCTCCACAATTGGGCTCTGACTGCGTCCTGTAAGTGCTTTGGTGTTTTTGTCTTTGGCATGGATGGTAAGTTTTTTCTGTGCTGTTTTTTTCTGTAGTGTTTGTACATTTTGTTAGGACTGGTGAGCATGGGATCCCTTGATCTGGGTCATAGCTTAAATGTCTTGGCCAAAATGAACAAAATCCCATCTATAAAGGTTTTTTATTTATCATATAAAAAACTTTGCACTTTTTTATCCATCCAGGGCGCAGTTGGGCCCATAGGGGCGCGTTCATCCAGTGGTGCAGAAGCATCGTACTGTGCGGCCAATTGCTTCTGGCAGCGGAGCGGTTGTGGTAGCTTTCAGACACTCTGCATCATATGTTCAGTTGAGACTGGTGCTCTATGCAGGCTATGTATGCATGGCAGGTCGCCTCCCATTTTGCTGGTAGAGGTGACTTATCAAGCTTGCATTGGCGTCCACAATTGGGCTTGACTGCGTCCTGTAAGTGCTTTTGGTTTTTGTCTTTGGCATGGATGGTAAGTTTTTTCTGATGCTGCTTTTTTTCTAGTAGTTTTGTACAATTTTTGTTAGGACTGGTGAGCATGGGATCCCTTGATCGTGGGTCATCAGCTTAAATGTCTTGGGCCAACACATGAACCAAAATCCCATCTATAAAGGTTTTTTATTTATCATATAAAAAACTTTTGCACTTTTTTATCCATCCAGGGCGCAGTTGGGCCCATAGGGGCGCCGTTCATCCAGTGGTGCAGAAGCATCGTACTGTGCGGCCCAATGCTCAGGCAGCGGAGCGGTTGGGTAGCTTTCAGACACTCTGCATCATATGTATCAGTGTGAATGGTGCTCTATGCAGGCCTAGTGTATGCATGGCAGGTCGCCTCCCACATTTTGCTGGTAGAGGCGACTCATCAGCCAGCAGCTGGGCTTGCTCCACAATTGGGCTCTGACTGCGTCCTGTAAGTGCTTTTGGTTTTTTGTCTTTGGCATGGATGGTAAGTTTTTTCTGATGCTGCTTTTTTTCTAGTAGTTTTTGTACAATTTTGTTAGGACTGGTGAGCATGGGATCCCTTGATCGTGGGTCATCAGCTTAAATGTCTTGGGCCAACACATGAACCAAAATCCCATCTATAAAGGTTTTTATTTATCATATAAAAAACTTTTGCACTTTTTTATCCATCCAGGGCGCAGTTGGGCCCATAGGGGCGCCGTTCATCCAGTGGTGCAGAAGCATCGTACTGTGCGGCCCAATGCTCAGGCAGCGGAGCGGTTGGGTAGCTTTCAGACACTCTGCATCATATGTATCAGTGTGAATGGTGCTCTATGCAGGCCTAGTGTATGCATGGCAGGTCGCCTCCCACATTTTGCTGGTAGAGGCGACTCATCAGCCAGCAGCTGGGCTTGCTCCACAATTGGGCTCTGACTGCGTCCTGTAAGTGCTTTTGGTTTTTTGTCTTTGGCATGGATGGTAAGTTTTTTCTGATGCTGCTTTTTTTCTAGTAGTTTTTGTACAATTTTGTTAGGACTGGTGAGCATGGGATCCCTTGATCGTGGGTCATCAGCTTAAATGTCTTGGGCCAACACATGAACCAAAATCCCATCTATAAAGGTTTTTTATTTATCATATAAAAAACTTTTGC
The DNA here is from genome assembly GCA_033576535.1 of Allobates femoralis. Classification (NCBI taxonomy): domain Eukaryota; kingdom Metazoa; phylum Chordata; class Amphibia; order Anura; family Aromobatidae; genus Allobates; species Allobates femoralis. The sequence goes on from JARQOC010000003.1 coordinate 210,567,445, forward strand.
ACTTTTTTATCCATCCAGGGCGCAGTTGGGCCCATAGGGGCGCCGTTCATCCAGTGGTGCAGAAGCATCGTACTGTGCGGCCCAATGCTCAGGCAGCGGAGCGGTTGGGTAGCTTTCAGACACTCTGCATCATATGTATCAGTGTGAATGGTGCTCTATGCAGGCCTAGTGTATGCATGGCAGGTCGCCTCCCACATTTTGCTGGTAGAGGCGACTCATCAGCCAGCAGCTGGGCTTGCTCCACAATTGGGCTCTGACTGCGTCCTGTAAGTGCTTTTGGTTTTTTGTCTTTGGCATGGATGGTAAGTTTTTTCTGATGCTGCTTTTTTTCTAGTAGTTTTTGTACAATTTTGTTAGGACTGGTGAGCATGGGATCCCTTGATCGTGGGTCATCAGCTTAAATGTCTTGGGCCAACACATGAACCAAAATCCCATCTATAAAGGTTTTTTATTTATCATATAAAAAACTTTTGCACTTTTTTATCCATCCAGGGCGCAGTTGGGCCCATAGGGGCGCCGTTCATCCAGTGGTGCAGAAGCATCGTACTGTGCGGCCCAATGCTCAGGCAGCGGAGCGGTTGGGTAGCTTTCAGACACTCTGCATCATATGTATCAGTGTGAATGGTGCTCTATGCAGGCCTAGTGTATGCATGGCAGGTCGCCTCCCACATTTTGCTGGTAGAGGCGACTCATCAGCCAGCAGCTGGGCTTGCTCCACAATTGGGCTCTGACTGCGTCCTGTAAGTGCTTTTGGTTTTTTGTCTTTGGCATGGATGGTAAGTTTTTTCTGATGCTGCTTTTTTTCTAGTAGTTTTAGTGCAGCAAGAAGGCATTCATGTGTCTTACACATCCAGGAGGCCCAAGTCCCTCTTGTGTTGGTAGCGGCGGGATAACATTCCTGCTTGGTTCTTCCACCGTCTCCGGCCAACCTCGCATAACAGAAACGTGACCAAAATCTCCCTCATCTGCTGAGTCTTCTGTCAATATTGCCACTTACTCCTCTTTTCATTACTTGCTTCCTGCACCTTCATCAACTGTTTGGATCTTGTTGATCCCTCTCCTCCACCTTCCAATGCCACCTGTGTCTGTGCTGACAACAGTCTGGACCTTTCAGATCTTGTTATCCATTCTGCATATGCCTCATCCTGTATTTCGTCCTTTTCCTCTTGGACCACCACCTGACTGCATACTGGTCAAAGTGGGCTCCAGCATGTAGATGATCGGTATAGTCATTGCTGATTATGGCATCGTCAGCACTAGACATCTCAGTTGCCATTTCAAAACTGTGCAGAAGTGTGCAGAGGTCCTTGATCTCTGACCACTCCAGTAGTGTGATTGTTCCCACGTCAGGATTGCATTGTCCCAGGCTGTAATGTCATGACATACTGCATCGGGGATCGATGCTGCTACCACAGTGGCTGCAACATGTGCAAAGTGGAATTCCATTGTGTCAGTACATTAAATATCAGGCAGTTAACCAGCAGGTAGAAGACCTCTGTAGCGATGCAAGCCGTTGAGCCATGGTATGCAAATGGCAGAATTGAGAACACAGTGACCATGTCCTGTGCAGCAGTGCATCGTGGCCAGGAGAGTGGGCTAGAAATTGCTGGATGACCAGGTTCAGGACATGAGCCATGCAAGGCACATGTGTTACCTTGCCCGGTGTAGAGCCGCACTCAAGTTTGCAGCATTGTCACACATGTCTTGTATGGCAGCAGGTTCAGTGGAGACAGCCATTGATGAAACTCATTCTCCAAAGCTGACAACAATTTCTCAGCTGTGTGACTCACATTTCCCAGGCATTTTAATGTAAACACAGCCTGATGCAATTCAGCCTTGCTGGCAGTGTAGTTAGGTCTCCTTGATTTCTTCTGCACAGTTGGAACACATGTCACATTCCCATAGAGGTTTTGGGTGCAGGTGAAGGCCCTAGAGGAGGTGGAGGAGGCAGAAGCAGTGGAGGAACTGCTACATGCAGAGGTTTTACTCCCAGACCATGGGGATGGCAAGACTTGTCCAGCAGCCACCTCCCCCGAAAACACCAGATTCATCCAGTGCCCTGACAGCAACATGTAATTCTTCAGACCATACTTACTCCTCCAGGTGTCTGTGGTAAAATGCCCCCTATCACACACAGAGTTTCTCAAGAAGGCAGTGATGTTGTCTGCGACATACTGGTGGAGCGCAGGCAAAGCTTTCTTCGGGAAATGGTGGTGACTGGGTATCTAGTACTGGGAGACTGTGATGGCCATGAGCTTTTGAACACCATCAGTGTCAAACAGGTGGAATGGCTGCATTTCCTTGGTCAATAAATGGGAGATGGTGACATTTAACCTCTTAGCTTTGACATATCTAGGAGGAAATGGACTTTTAATTGACCACATCTGCCGGACAGAGGGCAGACTGCAGTGCTGAGACAGTGTGGAGTAGGGTATACCAGACAAATTGCTGGACTCTGAGGAAGGTGCAGGAGGAGAGATTATGTTGCCTTCCTGAAGAAGTGGTTCTCTCGATGTCTTACAGCGCTCAACTCCAGCAGGCATATCCAGTTCCAAAACAGGAGATGGCCTGTTAATCACACTGGCTGTTGTGGACAAAAAGGTGGATGTTGTACAGCAGAAGGTCTGTGTGACAACTGTTCCCACAGGCATGGAGGATAAAAAAGCCACAGATGCCCTTGATGAGGTGGTTAGTGGTTGGACAGGGCCGCTAAGCTGCATTTTAGCACAGTGAGCTTTCCATTGTAATTTATGCTGGATCTTAATGTGATGGTTCATACATGAAGTACTCAAAATATTTATTCTTTTGCCTCTGCTCAGATTTTGCTTACAGATTTTGTAGATGACGTGAGTTGAATAATCCTTCGTAATCATAAAAACAGCCTATGCTAGGCAAGGCTTAGTGCCCATGCAAACTGCACAACCGCCTGGCTTCTGCAGAGAGGCAGAGTTGTGGCTGAGGATGCATTTGTTGATGTGCTTGTAGCACTCCGTCTCTGTCCAGGCAGCCACAACCTAACCTTGTCTTGCTTTATCATCCTTCCAACTCCTTTGCTGGTGCTCATCAACTGCCTGCCTGTGCGTTGACAGTAAGTGAGATCTAGAACCTCTTTATCAACCTCTGTGTTGTCACACTCATCTCCCTCAGAGCCACCCTCTTCCTGTCCTGATCACAAGCTCACATAGGACTCCACCTTAGGTATCTGAGTCTCATCATCATTATCATCCTCTTTGTCTCCAAAAACAGTGGTTAAAGTTTGATAATGAGGCTCTACATTATGGCCGGACCCTTGTTCGTCCAATCCTGGATCCGACTCACAAAGATTTTGCACATTGGAGCAGAGCAGTTCTTCATTTTGAGTCAGTGAAGCTTTGGGTCTGACTTCTGATTTCCAGGCTATAGTATGCGTGAACAGCTCTGCAAACTTGGCCATCTGTGTTGACCCACAGTCAGTATGGCGGCTGAGGATTTGTGACACCTGTGAGGACTGCACTTTGTGTCCTGTTTAAGTTGAAGTGGAGGAGAGGCCACTTGATGGAGCGCTTGACATCCATTGTTGCACCTACTCTTTCTGAGCCTCATCTACAAGTCGAAGCAATGTGCTTCTGCCTAAGAAAGGGATCATATCAGACTGTCCACTAAAAGATGTTGACATTTTTCTTTGCCTGGAAGGTGGCGTTTGTTGAGCAAAGCTTTCAGTTACTTTACCACCTACCCTACGGACACCAAGCATTTTCCCCTTACCAACATGCCTATTCCCCTTTCCGCCATGACCACAGCTTTTACCACTCATATTTGATGGTAACAGATTTGCAAGTCAGTTGTTGTAGGCCTAAACAATCTGGATATGTGAATGCAGCCAACCAGATTGGCAAAGTAATGGTACTAGGCTAAAAATGTGGTTATTGCCTGGATGTGCCACTAAAAGAGTTTTGGCACAGATTTCACAAATACCACTGTACCACAGAGGATTCGGCAAAATCAATGATACTAAGCCCTAATAAAAATTTGGAGCCTGGAGGATGTTGGCTCTGGGCAGAAGTGGCACAAAAAGCCTGTTAGCACAGGGTTGGTGCAGATGAGCAGACATAGACCATTTTTATCACACACTGCTACTAAGACCTAAAAAGGGCGGTTTAGGAAGGAGTTACTAAACCTACTCTATCTCTCAATCTAGAAATAAATAGAATCACTATCTAGCTGACTAAATAGTGTAAACAGGATCATCAGCTTCGGAACTTCAGCAGCAAGACTGTCACTGAGCTCCAACACTGAGGGGAAGTCGCTGGTTCTTATATGGCAAGGACATGTGACATACCCAGCCAATGACAAAAGCCTTTGTGTGCTAAAAGTACTATTTGCTTTATGGGTGCTGATTGGATGTTAGACCAGACTACTCACAGTAAGGCTGCCTTCACATTTGCGGACTCCTCTGCAGCGTCCTGCGGAGGGGATCCGCAATGTGAGCGCAGCACCACAAGCCCCTATCTTTATAATGGGAGCGCACGGTGCTGCTCTTGACATGTTGCGTCCCTGGTGCGGGCGAGAGTGTGTGATTTGTGCGCAGGCATCTGCCTGCGCACAGATGACATATGGCAGTGAATGGGTGTGCACGGTCCTGCGCTGTCAAGCGCAGCACCGTGCACTCCTATTATAAAGATAAGGGCTTGCGGTGCTGCGCTCACATTGCGGATCCCCTCCGCAGAACATTGCGGAGGGGTCCGCAAATGTGAAGGAAGCCTAAGTTCAGAAAATAAAAATAAAAGGAGACCTCTCCCTATTCCCCTCCTGCCCAATATGCTAGACACTGACACTCTGGAAACGTAGAATAGAAGCATTAATGCAGCCAATGACACAAGCCCTTGTGTGCTAAAAGTGCTATTTGCTTTATGGGTGCTGACTGGATGTTAGCCAGACTACTCACAGTAAGTGCAGGAAAGAAAAATAAAAGGAGACTTACACCTATCTCAGGTAAATTATCTGATATGTCATCCAGACACCTCACCCTTCTCCCCTCCTGCCCGATAAGGTAGACACTGACACTCTGGAAACGTAGAATAGAAGAATTAATGCAAATGCACTAATGTTTTTTGCCATCTGAAACATTATTGAACATTCGCCGAATTTCCCGACTTTTAAGGAAAACATTCGAATTCAAGGTGTCATATCGAATCAACCGGTTCTTGCCGAATTTGAAATTGGCAAACATATTTGAGCAAAATTTGCTCTTCACTAGTAATGGCCCCATAATTTAGTAATGCCCCTATTCTGGTCCCTATTCTTGTAGCAGTACTGGCTCAATTTTGTTGTAACAATAACAAGACAAAAACAAGACTGATTCTGTCCTTGCAGTAATGTCTGGATCCTGATCTTCTTCTTTTAGTAAGGTTGCCACAGACAAACACACACAGATTTTTCTCACCTGTTATCACACGCATAGACACACTTCTCACCTGTCCTCCATTCCCTCAGCGTTATTATTTCTGAGACCCGCACTGGTGCCTTGACGATGACGATGATGCGGTCTGTGCACCTGGCACCATACAATGACAAGTTCTCTAGCTTAGCTACAGCCTCAATGGTAGCAGTAGGCCAATCAGAGGCCAGCAGCTGAGGTCACACGCCGACGTCAGCTGCTGACATCTGATTAACTGGCGTCTTCCATTAATGTATTTGAGCCAGAGAGTACTCCTCTCTGTGCTGCGCCAGGAGTACATAGGAGAGATGGACCGCGGCGGACACATGAAACAGGCCGCAATCGTCAAGGCATCCACGGTGCTACAGGATGCATAATGAAGCTCAAGGGACCACATGCGGCCCGTGGCCCACATGTTTGAGACCCCTGTTTTAAGGAATACGTAAATGTATATGAGTTTAGCAATGATAGTGGAGTCAAGAAAGGATGTCAAATCTTGATTTCAAGCAGAGGACCACAATTCTGACTTGCTGGCTCCCACTGCATTTATGTTTGCAGCAAAAGACACTTTCTCAAAGTAAATCTATGAGAGCATAAGTATTAATCTACTAGGTTTATAGAGGATGATTTGTGAGCCTAGTGAATTGAACATTTTTAAGAAGAGGTTTATCTACAGTGCTGTGCCAATTAATTGGGACAGAGCAAGTCTTTACTTGTTTTTCTAGCATTAGTTTTCCTATTTCTGATTAGTGCTTTATCAGTTCTTGGTGTCGTTTTCCTTTTTCTTCCACATTTCAGTTTTCGTTTTGGAGAAAACGATCCAGTTTCATTGTGTGTGCGAATTATACTTGAAACGGTAGATTTTCCAATACCAACGGTGGAAGCAATTTTTCTTACAGTCAGACTTGTATGTTCATTAAGAGTAATAATTCTAGACCTCTTCTGTGGAGTAACACCCATTTTCTCAGGCACGAATCACACTGAGAGAAAACGTACACTAAACCACTCCTCACAGAAACAAGCTCTCAGCTGAAGCTGAGGGGGCAGCTAGCTGTTATTTTCTGACTAAAACCAGTCAAACCACATTTAGTTACTCAAGGTTGTACACTCACACCTGTGCAAAGCAGTTAAAACTGGTTTGAATCACTGACTGGTAACCAACTTAGGATTTTACTCACAAAAATGCTTTGTCCCAATTAATTTACATACCACTGTAAGAATACTAGATTGATGAAAGAGAGGTAAACCGCTCACCTAGTTGGGTTGTGTGACACACAAGCAGTAGAAATCGCATATACAGCTGCTGCACGGAAGATGTGCCACAAGGGTTAACTTAGAAAATTCATGGAAAAAAGGACTAAAAATGTAGGCCCCTTTCACATCTCTGTGTTTGCTGCGTTTTGCAGCGTTTTGCTTCATTTGCATTTTTTACGCGTTTTTACCGCAAAAAACGCATGAAAACGCATGCGTTTTTGTCCCCATTGATTTTAATGGGAACGCATGAAAAACGCATGCAAAAACGCATGTCAAAATGCATGTGCGTTTGCAAAAACGCATAACGCATGCGTTTTTGCAAACGCAGCCCAAAACGTTGTTTGCCACGTTTTGAGCTGCGCTTGCAAAAACGCATGCGTTATACGTTTTTGCAAACGCACATGCATTTTGACATGCGTTTTTGCATGCGTTTTTCATGCGTTCCCATTAAAATCAATGGGGACAAAAACGCATGCGTTTTCATGCGTTTTTTGCGGTAAAAACGCGGAAAAAAACGCAAATGAAGCAAAACGCAGCAAACGCAGAGATGTGAAAGGGGCCGTAGTTAATCCTGCGCTTCTGTTGGTGAAGAAATCCAAAATGAATGTAGACGTGAAAGTAAAAGATGGTTTATTTGTGTAAAAAAAAACAAAAAAAAAACAGAAGGCGGCACTCACCGTGTCATGGGTCTTTCTTTTTATTGTGACAGTCCAGCAAACTTTGTTACATTCTGGTGCAGCGGGGAGAGGGAGTGGGGAATCGGAGGACGCCTGCTGCCGTTGCGCGGTGAATACCGCTTCCACGGGTCCAGATCTCCTGGTTTAGTCAACATCTTTTGAAGTAAACTTCACTTCTTCTTCGGCAATGGCCACCAAAATGGCATTGTTGTGGTCTTTCCTGAGAAAGAAGTGAAGTTAGTGTCGCAATGCGTCTGATAAACCACCTTTTACTTTCAACTCTACTTTTATTTTGGAATCTTTCGCTGACAGCAAGGCAAGATTAACCACATTTTTTCCCTGTTTTGCCTGGGTATTTCATTTTAAAGAAGAGATTTGGAATGATGCCGGGAATTCTCAGCAATTCATGATTATTTAAACATATGACCACTATACAACATACATATTGCTATTTGCTAACTGTTTAAGGAATACTATATTCCTCTGGAAAGTCTGTTCTGTGTTCATTCACAGTGCTTATAAGTGTATTCTAAGTAAGTGATAAATATTTATTTTTGAGTGATTATTTATAAGTGATAAATATCATGTAGTCAAGATTGTGCAGATCAATTTACAGGATCTGGTCCAGCGGCTAAATCAACAATCTGTGGCAGCTGGATTGTAGCCATGTGAATCGCCTCCTACCTGCCAACGTTTGATGCTTTTCTTTTGATTAGTCGGCCTGGCATTCTCTCACATGTGCACAATGGTGACATTGCACCAAGCTAACTAATCAAAAGAGGACCCAGCAATGTCGTGGAGTTACGAGGCAATTTGAAGGCCTCTTGTCCAGTGGCCACATGGACTGGGATGTGACTGTTGAAACAGGTTGTGCTAAACGATTTGCACCACCTATCTCTATCATAAAGCCTTCGTGCCTCCTTGAATACTATCAATCATTACATTTTGTAACTAACCTTGTAAATATTTCTTAAATATGAGTTCTATATTATTCTTTCATGTGTGAATGTGTCCAGATTTGACAATTTCATTACACTAGCTTTCATAAATTGTTTCTGCTTATCAAGCTCAATACTGCATATGACACTTTGATGAGCCAACCAAAAAACAATAATTATCTATAGCTTTTATTTGTTATATAATCTTTTATTCATTATATTACGTAATCTAGCATAGAACTTTCATAACCGTGCATGCCCTCACACCTTCTTAATTCACTTCATGATTTTGAGTGTAGGCCGGGGTCACATTTGGAAGGCACAATCAAGTAACCGCATCCATTACCGGATCTGGTTTTACCGTGTGCCTCCACATTTGGCATCACATTGCATATCTGGATCCAGTAATGGATCCACAATGAGAAAAAATTGTGGCACCAAAAACCAGATCCGACACCACAAGGTACATTCATGTACCTTGCGGTACCGGATCTGGTTGCAATAGGCGCCCATTATAAAAAAAAACGGATCCGGTTTTTCAACCGTTCCAAAAAATGCAGCCTGCATGATTTTTATCGCAGTCTGCAAAACTGGATGCCTTAACCAGATTGCATTAACTGCAATCCAGTTTTTCTATTGCAGCCTATGGCTGCGGTACGGATACGGTTTTGACCATTTTTAATGGTCAAAACCGGATTCGGTTTTGAAAACAAAACCACAAATGTGACCCTAGCCTTATTCATTATTGGTCAGGTGCAGCTATACAAACCTAATAGACAGTGATACTGTCTATTATCAATTATAAACATGCCATTTATTCCTTGTACCTGTCACTATTCCTAAACTTCCTTGGACAGGAACAAACTCTTAAAGATTCCCCTCAAGCATGTATCTCTTATTTTATAGATCAAAAGCATAATTATTTCTCTATATGAAGTGGTGAGATCAACCCATATGATCTAATCACCATGTATTTCCCATGAGCACTAATGTAATTAACTTCAAACAAAAACAACAGCTTCGAATCATTCTAGATAAAAAAATAAACTTTCATAGTGAAGTATCAATTTGTGAAAATGCCATTCTTCACATCATACCTGGCATGGTTACGTCTGTGTGATATTTTCATTACGAGATTATTTTCTCACCCCTGTGTTCAATGTCCTTTCAAGAGACAGAAAAGAAGAATCTATAGCACAGTCCACCGTATTTCTCTATGCGCTTATTGTTGCTAAACCACTGTTCTGGAATCATGGGGAGTAAGAAGCTAAGGAACTAAATAATAAATGAAAAGCAAACACAAGATGTTTCTTTATCCATTCCTCGCAGGAACGCTCAACTTTCATGAGTGAAGTGTTTTACTTATTCCAACTTTACACAATACATCATAGGGCCAAAAAATATTAATAACTGATCTTTAACATTTCACTTGTCTTTGAGATATTTTTAATCTCTTAGGCCCCTTTCACATCAGCGTTTTTTGAAAAATGCGGCAGTTGCGGTCAAAAAAACGCGTCTGCTGCATTTTCCGCCTAACGGCCGCACTTACGGCTGCCCCCATGCATTGTCTATGGGGCTTGCGGTAAGTGTGCGGCAGGTGTGGCAAGTGCGGATCCGGTAGTTGCGGCAGTTGCGGCCGCGAAAAACATGCGCTGACTGCGTTTTTTTCGCGGCCGCAACTGCCGGAATTGCACTTGCTGCACACTGACCGCAAGCCCCATAAACAATGCAAGGGGCTTGCCACAAGCGAGCCGCAAGTGCGGCCGTTAGGCGAATAATGCGGCATATGCGTTTTTTTACCACAACTGCTGCATTTTTCAAAAAACACTGATGTGAAAGGGGCCTTAACGCAAAATTAATTATTTTACACAGTCAATAGTTTGGTCATTAAAGTTGCTATGAAGATAGCCCACGTGACCGCTTAAACCTTTTTAGTGTCTGTGTAATCTTATTTCTTGCTGTTTTTAACATTTATTTCTGTGTGGGGTGGAGAAAAAAATCTATTGCAAACTTCTGTCAATTGATCTTTTTTACCGGTTATGTGACTGTCAGTCAAGAATCACACTTTAAATTTACATTTCGGATGCAGTTTTTTCTCTAAGGCCAGGGCTTAAAAATGAGCGGAAATTAAAATTTGCCTTATGTGCTGAGGTTTCCCCCAACATTGATTTCAAGTTTGCACTAATGTGTTATGACTAGTGATGGGGGTACCCAAAATGATAAAGTTGGACAACTACTGTCTGCGCACAGAGCCCAAACACATATTTTTAATCAAAGTCCATGTAACAGTTTGGGTTCGATAATCCACATAAAACTTATTGAAATTCTCCAGTGCAGATAATCAAAGCAAGGCAATTATACTTACTAAGCTTCCACACCGCTGTCACACTGCTTCCGGGTCCGCTCATTAAATCTTAGGGCCGCTTTACACACACCAACTTCTGAACAGATCTCTGGTTGCAGTGAAATCATGGACACATTGTTCCATTTTGTGGCTGTGTACAAATGTTACAATGTGTCCATGATTTCACTGCAACCAGAGATCTGTTCAGAAGTTGGACACAGAAGTTGGTGTGTGTAAAGTGGCCCTTATGCATATTCCTTGCTTCTGACCCCCAACTTCTGTGACAGAGTCTGTTATTGGTTTGCAGTAAGACTGCACCACCACCCTCTGTGCTGGCATCTGTGATTGCCTGCCCTACACACACAAGCGTGAAAATAAATTAAAAAAATTGAAAAATATGGTGTGGAGTCTCCTGTATTGCACCATATGACATCCTATGACAAATCTAGCTCTGCTACATCCAGAAGCTTCAATGATGAAAAATGTGACCTCGCACTGCAGCTTCTGGGACACACTGAAAACCACAGGGGAGCCCTCAGCTGTGAGTAGCGGTGTGAGTAGCAGTGACATCAATGAGTTGACCGGAGTTCACAGCCAGGCTTTCCCGCTGCTGTTAGTGGACTCAGTTAAACTATATGCCAGATTGATGGATCCTGGATGTAGCAGAGCCAGGATCCTTGTTGGACATTGGATGCGCGATTACTTTTGACCTGTAGAAGTGTTTTTGGATGAAGATTTACAGGCAGAAGTTTGTCCCAAAAGTCTTAGTGATTTCCAAACTTGTGGAATAGCCCCTTTCACTTCTGGCCCTGCAGCCACCAGAGTCAACCAGTGGCCGGTGAGGGAGATTTAATGCCCCTGGTCATGTTTGCTCGTCCAGGTGCCAGTGGTGAAATGCACCCTGTAACACACAGAGTTTCACAAGGAATTTGTGATGTTGTCTGCAACATGCTGGTGTAGTGCAGGCACAGTTTGCTTTGAGAAGTAGTGACAACTGGGCAACTGATACTAGGGAGCTGCGACGGCCATCAGCGGAAAGTGTCTGTATCCACTAGACGGAAAGGCAGCATTTCCATGGCCAACAAATGACAGATGGTGAATTTCAAGCTATTTGCTTTGGGATGTGTAGGAGGAAATAATCTTTTCTGTAATCAAAAGTGCGGGACCAAGGGTAGGCTGCTGTGATAAGGCTGGGGTTACACATAGAAATCCGTTTTTGGAAGTCATTTTCATCACCAATCCGTTTTTTATAGGGTGCTTTTTGTGTCTCCTGCACTCCTGTACGTTTTTGGAATTTTCATTAAAAAAACGCATGCGCGAACGCATGCGCAAACGCAAGCGCATGCGTTTGCATGCGTTTGCGCATGCGTTTCCCATAGGGCCCCATGTTAAAAAAAACGCATGAAAACGCATGCGTTTTTTAACTGATGCCAAAAACGCTGTTTACTGCGTTTTTGGCTCAAAAACGGACAGGGCAATGTTTTGAGCTCCAGAGAAAAACGCACAGGGTGTTTATTACACCCAATGCGTTTTTCTGTCAGTTTTTGGACTTAGAAAAAAAAAATGACAAAACTGAAGCCAAAAACTGACTGAGGGCTTATGTGTGACCCCAGCCTAAGAGAGGCTGGAGTAGTGTGTACCCGGCAAACTGCTGCACTTTGAAGGAAGTGCAGGCCAAGATGTTTTGTTGGGTTGATAAACAAGTGGTGTGCTGTGCATGTAGTAGTCAAACTGTGGAGTGTTTTTGCCTAACATGCAACCTAACCTCCCTGTACTCCTCCTCCTCTGCTGAGCTACTCATCGGTGTTAGGCTGTGGTCACAGTTGCCATGCGTTTTTTTTAGTGATTTAACAAAACTCATGCGTTTTTTCATGTCAGCATGAGTTTTTTAAGGTGTGTGATGGCTCCCTGCGTTTTTGGCTGCGTTTTTGAATCTGCACCTAAAAATAGTGCTTGTAGTATTTTTTTGTGCGTTTCGAAAAACGCATGCGTTTTTGTAGAAAACGCATGCGTTTTTATAACATGGGCCTCTATGGAAAACGCATGCAAAAACGCATGGTACATTAGTAACTTTTAGTGCTATTCAAAAACGCATGCGTTTCCCATAGGAGCCCATGTTAAAAAAACGCATGCGTTTTCTGAAACGCATGCGTTTTTTTAACATGAGCTCCTATGGGAAACGCATGCGTTTTTGAATGGCACTAATTGTACATGCGTTTTTGCATGCGTTTCCCATAAGGCCCCATATTAAAAAACGCATGCGTTTTTGGAAAAGCTCCAAAAACGCATGGTACTGTCACACATGCTTTTTTGCTATTAGGGCATGCGTTTTTTAACATGGGGGCCTATGGGTGCGTTTTTTACATGCGTTTTTGAAAACGCAGGTCTCCAAAAACGCATGTGAAAAATGCTACTGTGACCCCAGCCTTACTCTGCATTCATTCCAAGTTAGATCTAAAACTTCATTATCATCCTCTCTGTTGTCCCACTTCTTTCCACCAAGCCCACTCCCCTTTCCAATAACCTTTTTCCTTTTCCCCATTCCACTACGACCTTAAGATTTCCCACTCATATTTTATGCGTTTAGAAAGCAGTTGCTTGATGTCAAACAGAGCCGTTTTAGGGAAAACAAAAAAAAATTGAGAATCACAGGTTACAGGTCAAACAGAGCCTTTTTAGGGAAACTGAAGGATTTGATAATCACAGGTTACAGGCCAAACAGAGACTTTAGAGGAAACTCAAGAAATTTAGAATCATAGGTGACAGGCCAAATAGAAAAAACTTACCATCATTGTCAAAATCACAATCCAATACTGCACTTGCAGGCTGCAGTCAGACCCCACTGTGTGAAGCAAGCACAGGTGCAGGCTGATAAAAATCACCTCTGCCTACAACAGAATGTGGGAGGTGACCTGCCCAGCACATAATGGGCTTGCTTAGGACGCCATTCACACTGATACAAATGATGCAGAGTGTCTGAAAGCTACCCACTGGCTCTGCCACCTAACCAATGGGCCGCCTAGTACGATGCTTTTGCACCACTAGATGAACAGCCCCACATGGGGCCCAGCTGCACCCCGAAAATGATAAAAAAGTGCAAAAAAGTTTTTAATGTGATAAACAAAAAACTTAATAGATGAGGTATTAGTTCATGTATTGGCCAAGACACTTAAGCTCATGATCCACATCACGGATCCTCATGCTCATGAGTCCTAACAAAATATATACAAAAACTACTCAAAAGAGGCAGCATCAGAAAAAACTTACCATCATTGCCAAAATCACAATCCAATTCTGCACTTGCAGGTTGCAGTCAGACCCCACTGTGTGAAGCAAGCACAGGTGCAGGCTGATAAAAATCACCTCTACCTACAACAGAATGTGGGAGGTGACCTGCCCAGCACATAATGGGCTTACTTAGGACGCCATTCACACTGATACAAATGATGCAGAGTGTCTGAAAGCTACTCACTGGCTCTGCCACCTAACCAATGGGCCGCCCAGTACGATGCTTCTGCACCACTTGATGAACAGATCACGGATCCTCATGCTCATGAGTCCTAACAAAATATATACAAAAACTACTCCGTGATGTGGATCATGAGCTTAAGTGTCTTGGCCAATACCTGAACCAATACCTCATCTATTATGTTTTTTGTTTATCACATAAAAAACTTTTTTTGCACTTTTTTATTATTTTCGGGGGTGCAGCTGGGCCACTGTGGCGCTGTTCATGCTTAGACTTAACAAGTCTTAACCCCTTCCCAATCTATGACATTGTGGGACATCATAGAAGTTGGTGACTTCCCAACATGGTGATCTGCTATGTGATCACAGTGCCCGGGCTGTCAGATCACTACTATACAGCCTGATCCTCCTGCAAGGATATCAGGCTGCAGAGAAGGGATCTGACAGTCCAAGCATGGTGATCTACTATGTGATCACTGTTCCCGGGCTGTCTGATTGCTTATCTGCAGCCTGATCCTCCTGCAATGAGATCGGGCTGCAGTGAAGCAATCTGACAGCCTGGGTATGGTGATCCGCTATGTGATAACTGTGCCCGGGCTGTCAGATCACTTCTCTGCAGCCTGATCTCATTGCAAGGGGATCAGGCTGCAAGGTAGCGACCTGACAGCCAAGGCACAGTAATCACATAGTGGATCACTGTGCTCAGGCTGTTAGATTGCTTCTCTGCAGTCCGATCTCCTTGCAGGGGGACAGGCTACAGAGAAGCGATTTGACAGCCTAGACACAGTAATCACATAGCGGATCACTGTGCCTGGGCTGTCAGATTGCTTGTCTGCAGCCCGATCTCCTTGCAGGGGATCAGGCTGCAGAGAAGTGATCTGACAACCCGGGCACAGTGATCACATAGCAGATCAGCCTGCCCGGGCTGTCAGATCGCTTCTCTGCAGCCTGATCTCCTTGCAGTGGGATCAGGCTGCAGAGAAGAGATCTGATAGCCCGGGTACTGTGATCTGTCATATGCCTGCTTTGCCTGGGCAGTCAGATTGCTTTTCTGCATCCTGATCCCCCTGCATGAAGATCGTGCTGCAGTGAAGTGATCTGACAGCTCAGGCACAGCAATCCACTATGTGCCAAGCCTCAGAGATCAGAGATCATGTGATCTCTGAGACTTGTATTTGCACAGTGATGCTGCACTGTATGACAATGATCTGTCATACAGTGCATCATCACTATGACACCAGAGACTGCAACAAGAGGACACTTGATCCCTTGCTGCAGTCTCTGGATGTAGTAGAGGCGATCGAGGGTCGTGGGACCATCGTTTTGAACTACATCAGATTTTTATAATAAAGATGGAGTCCAAATTTTGTTTGTGTCTTTTTTTCTAATAAAAAGATTTTTCCGTGTGGTGTATATTTTTTACTATTTACTAGAGATTCCTAATGACCGGGTCTAACATTGGCCCGACAATGTGAATCTTGGGCTTAGTACCAATAACCAATAGCCAGCTACCAATAAAAGAGGTGGCTTTGACCCCTTTATTGCCCAGTTTGCAATTGGCACCAGGACAACTGGGAGAGTCTGGGTACAACACCATAAAATAGCGCTTCAATGAATGCGCCATTTTCTGGGGCGGCTGCAGGTTGCAATTCACAGCATGGGAAGCCCAGAACGCTTGAGTCTCTCCATGCTGAGGATTCCAGCACCCATCTGTCTAGTTGTACCTGGCTGAACCAAAAATATGGCGGAGCTCCATATCATTTTTTTTTCTCAAATTAGTTATATAAATAAATAAAAAATTTTGGGCTTCGCTGTTGCCAACCAGGTACAAGGAGGCAGCTATGGGTGGCAGTCCATAGCTGCAAAGTTGTACCTGGCTGGACCAAAAATATGGCGAGGCGTCACTTCATTTTTTTAAAATTACTTCTACAAATAAAATGACATGGAGCTTTGCCATATTTTTTGTTGCCAGCCAGGTACGACTTGGCAGCTGGGAAGCTGGAATCCTCAGCGTGGAGAGACCCAAACAATGTGGGCCCCCTACGCTGCGAATTGCAGCCAACAGCCACCCCAGAAAATAGCGTATTCATTAGAGGCACCATTTTCTGGATCTGTACCCCAACTCTTCCAGTTGCCCTTGTGCTGGTGGCAATGCTGGTGACACACAGGGGCTCTCCATACGTGACATGGTGTCCGCTAACAATTTTAATTTAAAATTAGCCAGACTATTTTTAAAGTCCAGGTTCTGGACTGGACTGGACCCAAACTTGAGTCCAAACCCAGAACCCACACTTTAAAGTTATGAAATGCCTTGGATTCTGTAAAGAAAAACAGCACAGTGATTAAACATCAGCGTAATTACTTACCGGGGTACACACACTTGTACTTCCGGGCTGCTCATTAACTTCTTGATTATTCACTACATGGTTGATGCTAAAATGTGTGGGCTGTTTCCAGGTTACTGCACTGACTCCAACATCCAATCACAGACACCCACTCTCTGTGACAGCGTGTGATTTTCTGATACGCCCATTGTGGTGACGTCTGTGATTGGTTGCCATAAGCAACGAATCTGATGTCATATTAGTGTAAAAATAAATAAATACGTAAAAGAGCTTTGCTGTATTTTTGATTCTCAGCGCAGATAAACCAGACAGCTATGGGCTGCCACCTCGAGTTGTTTGGCTTTACCTTTGCTGGCAATCAAAATACAAAGAAGCCCATTAGTTTTGTTAATTATATAAATAAATAATTACAAACAAACATCATGGGCTTTGCCCTATTGTTGATTGGGGATTAATGACAGGGGTTAATGACAGCTGAGTATTGACAGCTTGTCATTAAGCCCAGATTGATTAGTGCAGGTCTCTGTTGAACCTGCCTATTATAAACCCTGTGAGGATATAGTTAAAAAACACAGACACAAAAAAAAATCCTTTATTTGAAATAAATCACAGAGAAAAATCCTTTATTTGAAATCGATCACACTGGCAACCCTTATTTTCCCATTTATTAACCCAAACATACCGAATCCGCTGATAATCCACAACGATGGTTCCACGAAGCATAAAATCCTGCCTTTGCTTCATCCATGGCCCTAACAAAGATCATGTATGACTGAAACACGTGTCGTGTGGATGGCATACCAGCATGGCCCTTTGCACTCATTTCATCAAGTATGAATATCTACAAAAATATATGCACATAGAGCATTTATGCAATAACTTTATACCGTGCTCTATATCTCTATTTGACTAGTTCTTACTATACCAGACTTTATATATCTATTGATAGTTCCAAGACTAAGTTGCAATTGCTGTGCATTTTTTCCAGTGTTTTCACTGTTTATGCATAATGTAGGATTAGCTGCAATTGCTTTGTAATTTATCCAGTGTCTTCACTGTTTATATGTAATGTATGTTAGTTGATCAGCTATTGCGGTATCCACATCTGAGTGTAGAGCATTAATGTGATAACTCTACACTATGTATTATATATTTATTTGACTTGGTACCACTATTAATCTATAATTCTAAGGCCGGCTTCACACTGCGTGTGTGATCCGATCCGCGGCTGTCCGCTTGAGGCAGACATCCGCGGAGCGGATCAGCACACAGGACTGGGGGGGCTATTATGCCCTCCGATCCTGGGTGCAGCGCACGCAGTTCCTGCTGCTGATAGGTGAGGACCGCGGGCGCCACAGTCCTGACCTGTCAGCGGCTGCAGCTGCGTGCGCTGCACACAGGATCGGAGGGCATAATAGCCCCCAGTCCTGTGTGCTGATCCGGTCCGCATCTAAAAAATGAGAATGCGCATAGGGTCTTATCCTTAATACAAAACGAATCCCATACAGTGTGAAAACTGCTCACCTGATATGGTTGTGAAGCCCACAACCAGCTTGATCGCTCAAACACAGCATCCGCAGCCGGAACCGCACTTCCACAATCGTGGGGTGAAACTCTATCCGGGACCAAGTGTCTTTCGGTCCGCGCCGCTGCTCAATAAGTATTAGAAACACTGGAGTGTTTTAAATAAAAGATCTTCAGTTTTATTTAACACCCAGCTCCTTCCTCAGGGAACCTATTTTGCAATGGCAATGGCAATGGCTTTTAATATACAAAATAGTTCCATGCCAAATTTTACTGTGGCCCCATTACGTCATGGCGGGATTGCAGTCCTGTAGCTCTAGTGACCAGGGTTACTAAAAAGTCACCAAAGCTACAGATAGGAGGGGACCCTTGATTCACCTCCCCATGCCTTCGATCACTGTGATTGGCTGTTGAATTTCAACAGCAAATCACAGCGATCGTCACTCTCCAGCTATGTAAGGGGCTGTCATAGCCCCTTCCATAGGATGGAGATCTGGTAGGAGCAGGTATTGTCCCCTCCAGCGCTGATGGAAGTGATCATACTGAACACTCCCATCAGTGCTCCACTGCTTGCGGCCACCTGTGCCTACTACCCTCCCTTCTGTACCCACTCCCCTCCTCCTTCTGTTCCCAACCTGATCTGCCTCCCCTTCCTCCTTCCACTCCTCTCCGGTCCTGATCCGCCTCCCCTCCAGTGCCGTCATCCCTCTTCCTAGTTGTACCTGGCTGGACCAAAAATATGATGAAGCTGCACGTCGTTTTTTTTTCCAAATAATTTCTATTAAAAAAAATTTCAAGCTTTGCTGTATTTTTGGTTGACAGCCAAGAAGCGGGGGTCCATAGCTGCCAAGTCATACCTGGCTGGCAACCAAAAATATGGCGAAGTCCAACGTCATTTTTTTATTTTGAAATTATTTCTACAACTAAAAATAACTTCGTGGAGCTTCACCATATTTGTGATTGCCAGCCAGGTACAACTTAGCAGCTGGGGGCTGGAATCCTCAGCATGGACAGGCCCAAAGATTCTGGGCCCCCATACTGCAATTTGCAGCCTACAGCCACCCCAGAAAATGGCACATTCATTAGAGGTGCATATTCTGGTGTTGTACCCAGACTCATCCAGTTGCTTTGGTGCCAATGGCAGATTGGCTAATAAAGGGATAGTTCCAGATTTTTTATTGGCAGCTGGCACTAAGCCCGAGATTCATAATGTTGGGCTAATGTTAGACACCACCATTAGAAATCTCTATTAGAAATCTCTAGTAAATAGTAAATAATACACAATACTCAGAGAAAAATAATTTTATTAGAATAAAAAACAAACAGATCTCAACTCCATCTTTATTACTCCCACATAACCCTTCTTGATTCTTCATCCAGAATCTGGAGGGAGAGAACAAGGGTCCTCACTCTGCAGAGTCTGCAATCACAATGACCCCAGTGACTCAGTTTGTGACATCACTCGTGGCAGTCAGAGAATGCCACAGGGGAGTGGTGACATCACTCCCTAAGTCACCAGGGCTCCCCGTGGCAGTAAACTTAAAATGTTGTCACTTGTGCTGGGTTTCCACTGTTTAGACACATCAGGGGCTATCCAAACAGGGCATGACACTAACAGACCATGCCATCAAAATCTGTATTCCAAATTGTCACTCTCCATTCAGAGCCCTGCCGTGCACCTAAACAGTGGTTTTCCGCCACATATGAGGTATTGGTGTACTCAGGAGAAATTGCCCAACAAATTTTAGGATCCATTTTATCCTGTTGCACATGTGAAAATGGAAAAAATAAGGCTAAAAGAACATTTTTGTGGGAAAAAAAAAGTACTTTTTCATCTTCACGGCTCAATGTTTGAAGCACCTGGGGGTTCAAAGTGCTCAACATGCATCTAGATAAGTTCCATGGGGGGGTCTAATTTCTAAACTGGGGTCACTTGTGAGGTGTTTCCACTGTTTAGGCAAATCAGGGGCTTTCCAAACACGACATGTGTCCGCTAATGATTACCGCTAATTTTCCACTCAAAAAGTCAAATGGCGCTCCTTCCCTTCTGAGCCCTGCCGTGCGCCCAAACAGTGGTTTTTGACCACATTTGGGATATTGGCGTATTCAGCAGAAATTGCAAAACAAATTTTAGAGTCCTTTTTGTGCTTTTACCTTTGTGAAAATGCAATAATTGAGGCTAAATAACATTTTTGTTTGAAAAATTTAAATGTTCATTTTTTTCCTTCCACATTGCTTTAGTTCCTGTGAAGCACCTGAAGAGTTAATAATCTTCTTGAATGTGGTTTTGAGTAGCTTGAGGGGTGCAGTTTTTAGAATGGTGTCACTATTGGGTGTTTTCTGTCACTTAGGTCACTCAAAGTCACTTCAAATGTGATGTGGTCCCTAAAAAAAACTATTTTGTAAATTTTGCTGGAAAAATGAGAAACTGATGATGAACTATGAACCCTTCTAACTTCCTGACAAAAAAAAATAATATTTCCAAAATTGTGCTGATGTAAAGTAGACATGTGGGAAATGTTATTTGTTAACTATTTTGTGTCACATAACTCTCTGGTTTAGGGCTCGGCCTCTCCCTGTCTGGACGGGGAGTCTGGAGCTGCACAAAAACACAAGCAGCCGACAGCCCCGTCCTGACAGGGAGAAGCCATTCAGGGTCACTGCACCAGCCCTTTCCGAGACTCCTCCATCAAACTCGGATGTATGTTGGACAGTGTGTCCCTGCCCTTGACAGAATAAAAATTCAAATTTTGAAAATGGTGAAACTTTCAAAATCTTCACTAAATTTGTTCTTTTTTTTTTTACAAACATGCGCAAAAATTATCGACCTAAATTTACTACTAACATGAAGCCCAATATGCCACGAAAAAACATTATCAGAATCGCTAGGATCCGTTGAAGCGTTCAAGAGTTATTAGGGTGTGTGCCCACATAGTGGTTTAGTGTCGGTTTAGCGGCGAAAACCGCCGGCAGTTTAGCATAGGTTTTATTTAAATTTATGTAAATCCTTAGCAGCTTTAGGACTTACAAGTAACCCTATGTAATTTAGAAAACGCTGTGCACACATAGTGCGTTTATGTGAGTGGATCCGCCAGCGGTTGAGCGGTTTCCTAGCGGTTTAGCAGCATACAACATGTCAATTCTTCTCAGCGGTTTTTGAGCGTTTCCATGGACAAAATCCTCCATAGAAAACAGCCGGAAAAACCGCTGGAAAAACCGACTGTAAAACGCTGTGCACACGCTGAAAAAAACGCTGGGAAACCGCTAGTGACTTCTGAGCTCAGGAGTCTAGGCTCCTTTAGGCTGGCTTCACACTTGCAGATGCATCTGCAGCGTTTTGCAGATGCATCTGCAAGTATCAGCATGCAGACCGCGACCGCGGTCTGAAAGCTCTCATTCATTCCTATATGTGAAGCGTCCGCAGACGGATGCCTGCTTACAGATCACACTCTCCCGCCCGCACCATGGACGCGACATCTCGCGTCCATGGTGCGGGCGGGAGAGTGTGATCTGTAAGCAGGCATCCGCCTGCGGACGCTTCACATATAGGAATGAATGAGAGCTTTCAGACCGCGGTGCGCCCTATTATAAACATAGGGGCCGCGGTCTGCATGCTGATACTTGCAGATGCATCTGCAAAACGCTGCAGATGCATCTGCAAGTGTGAAGGCAGCCTTAATTTTCCAGCGGTTTACTGACAATTTGAACGGCACTAAACCACTATGTGGGCACACACCCTTACAATACCTCATAAAGGGACACTGGTCAGAATTGCAAAAGATGGCAAGGTCAGTAAGGTCAAAATAGGCTGGGCGGTGAAGGGGTTAATGATAACATGCTGTAAAGATAGCATTACAATCACTCACACTGTGCTGTGTTTGTGAATATTGGCAGAGTTTTCTTCCAGAGCTCTTACATCATCCAGGATAGTCCTGAAGGCATACAATGGTGTAACATAACACCTTAGTTTCTTCAATGCAGGGATCCATGGTAATGTTGGCAAACAATGTCACAGAACTGTCAGCATTTTCACTTGACAAAAGATCATCACTAAATGCACAATCGTTACCATGATACTAAATATTAGCTATGACGTAAACCACTTGCTTTTGTTGTTTATCCTTAGTATCAGTAATCATAAGCAAATCATTACAAGTTGTGGTCAAAAAGATTACCGTATATCATTTGCTTACATAAAAAAACATACGGTATGCCCCAGCACAATTTCAATAGGAAACCAACAGCGACCTCTGCTTAGGAATTGCATGTGTTTTACCTATAGTAACAGCAAAGAGTTTTCCTAAAGGATTTTTCCACGATTTTAAAATTGATAACCTATCCTATTGTTAATATCAGAATGAGTTTCCATAACTCGTCACCCCATTGATAAGCTATTAGCAAGAATCTGAACATCACAGTTCTTCTGTACAAGGTGTAGTAGTGGTATTGCCACAAAGCCCCCAGAGATAATATCATGCTGATCTATTGTATCAGTGACAATCTGGACAATTCGGCTAAAATCCTTATTAATTGTTTTGTTTTGATACCATACTTTAAAGATATATCATGATAGTTATGCTGGCAAAACATATAGAAAGGTGAGTAGGTGCTCTACAGTGATTGATAGCTGCATACAGGCTATACGAGGCCAGATTGGGGAAAGTGTTGGGTTGTAAGGTAAATTCAATGATCCAAAGAGGAAGACAACTATAACAACTGTGGCATCTGTCAAGCCCTATACATATATAGAGCCTATATACTCTATATACAGTATATGTCCAGACGTTTACATATAGTATGTAAAAAGACACATATGCATGTTTTTCTCATTATCTGACATGAAATCAGAGTAATTATTTATATTTATGAAATGCCAGAATAATGAGAGATAGAGAATGTTTTAAGGCATTTTTATTATTTTCTGCAAAGTCAAAAGTTTACATACACTAAAATGACTATGCCTTTATATCATTTGAGACAGCCCATATGATGATGTCATGTGTTTGGAAGCTTCTGATAGGTTTATTGGCAACATCTGAGTTAAATAGAGACACACCTGTGGATGTATTTTAATGCATACACTGCTTTTTTGTTTAGCATCATGGGAAAGTTTAAAAAAAATCAGCCAAAACATCAGGAAGAGAATTGTGGATTTTCACAAGTCTGGATCATCATTGGATGCAATTTCCAGATACCTGAAGGTGTTCACACAAACACATACATACACATACATACAGGCAACATGCCATACATGCATACACATGCATAAACATGCACACATACGCAAACACGCATGCACATACACACACGTACATACACACGTACATACACATGCACACATACATGTGCACACGTGCTTATACACATACATACACATGCACATACATATACACACATATGCACATGCACATAGACATGCATATACACACATCCCACACATATATATGCACATGCGCACAAACTGCATATACACAGACATGCACACACATGTGGATATACACATACACACATGCAGGCACACACATACATGCATGCACTTTTCACACACACGTACTCACATATGCACATTCACACACACACATACACACACGCTTACATGCACATACACACAAGTACATACATGCACATACACATGCACACATACACACATATACACATGCACATACACACACATGTACACCCACGTAAGAATGCATGCACATAAACACATGCATATACACTTGCACATACACAAGCACATACACACAAATGTGCATACACAACATGCACATAAATGCATAAACATACACATTGGCATACACATCTGTATAGACACGTGCATACACATGCGCATACATATGCATGCACCCACACACATACACAGGCACACAATATGCATTCACATACACACATATTCATGCACATACACAAAAGCACATGCATGCACACACATGCAAATACATGCCACACATGTGCATACACACACATACACACATGCACATATACACACTCATGCATACAAAACAAACACATACATACACATACATACATGCACACACTGCACATACATGCTTAATTTATACATGCATAAACATGCACACATATGCATGCACAAATGCACACATACGCATGCACACATGCACATAACACACACACACGTACATACGCATGCACACATACAATGCACACATACACACATGTATGCATACATGCATACACATGCAAAAACAAACATTCAGATGTATACGCACACACGCACATACAAGTATACACACATGTATACAGACATACACATACTGGCACACACACATGTATACACGTGCATACACACACATAAAACAACATACACACATGTGCATACACACACATGTGCATACATACACAGGTACATACGTCCACACATACATACAGACACATGCACACACATACACACACAGACACTATCTTTGGACACTCAGGTATACATCAGAGAGGAACTTGGTGGGAGCTTATAAAGTGGATAACACTCTCTGTCTTTTATGTATGTAATAATAGATTTCTCTGTGGTTTTTTTTCAATAATAGAAAACAAATGGCACATATAGGCACCATCTGTTAACGGATCCGTTTTTGCTAGTATTTTTTGTCAAAAATGGCAAAGTCCAAAAAACGCATAGCTGCACAGGATGCTCAAAAACCATCCTTAAAATAACAGATCTATTATTGAAAACAGTGAAAAAAAACTGATAGGCATCTGTGACCCTAGCCTATGGGCCCGAAAACTGATCAGTGGGCATCCTTTTTGTGGTAGAATCATGGGATCCAAACGTGTGCCAGTGTGAAAGCAGCTTTATTCTGAATTTATGTTTGATCTGCATTATAAAAGTAAGACTAGGGTCACACCTGCTTGTGCCATATGTTAACACTGTCTATGCATTTCTATAGCAGACGGGAGTCGAGCGCATTGCAAGCGCTGGCTTCCCACTGCCGGAGATTAAAATGTTGCGCTGAACGTATAGCACAAGCAGGTGTGACCCTAGCCTAACAACAATTTTTGCAAAAATGTCAAAATGTTGATCTTTGTCTTGCTATAAAAAAAAAATGATTTCTCCGTGTAAACTGTCATGCCGAATGCAAAGATTACTATAAAATGGGAATCTGTCACCACATTGACCTATCTAAACTTTTACTATAGGAATACAGGTTATAAAAAAGCTGCAAATAATCATACCTGTGTGAGGGCCTTTTCACACCACGTTTTTGCTACGTTTGACTGCAATGCATTTTTTCAGCTGCATTAATGCATAGAAACACAGTCAAACGCATGCGTTAACACACCCATAGACTTGTATGGGTAAACGCATTGCAAACGCAATGAAAAACATGGTTGCGTTTGAACGCAAAATGCGATTGCCAGCAATGTTTCCTGTGCGCTGGGTAAAACTGAATGCGTTCAAATGCAACCGTGTTTTGCATCGCAGTCAAACGCAGCAAAAACATGATGTGAACTTAGCCTGACTCATGTCAGAGGCCTTGTTGTGAAGAACTCATCTAGCATCACTTTATATAAATGAGCTGTTCCAGGCTATGACGTGGATGCAGCCTGGAAGATAACTCCGCCTCCAGGGATTATTTTATATAAAGGACATTACAGTGTGAGACAAGTCACTGACACAGAAAAGGAGAAAGTAAATTTGACTTCTTGCAAACACATTTTTTGCAGCTCTGCTTTATTGTAAGAATGTTGCAGCCTGTCTGCCTGTGAGATGGAGGCTGAAGCTGAGAGGCACCTGCAGATGTGTCAGTTATAATCACACAGAACTATATAGTGAGATCAGGAGAGCAGAGAGAGGCCATCACTAATCACACTAATGCCTTTTTCTATTTAAAATAAGCTTTGGAGGCAGAGTTATCTTCCAGGCAACATCCACCCCATAGCCTGGAACAGCTCATTTACATAAAGTGATAATAGATGATTTATCCACAACAAGGCATCTGATATGAGGCGTACAGGTAAGTCTTTTTTCTGCATTCTATAACCTGTATGCCTACATTAATAGTTTGCTTGGTAAAATGTGTTGACAAATTCTTTATAAAGTACCAAATAAAATTGTGGTGCCCCATAAATCATAGATAGTGATAAGCAAGTACTGAAATATTCATAATCATTAGATTTGTAACTAGGGATGAGCAAACAGCTTGTTTATCCCCGTGTTCGGGTTCAGGGATGCTGCGCCAAAGGACAAATATGGTCAATCTCATATTCAATTAGTATACCTGCTAGGTCTGCATTATCTCCCCCAGGTGTGCCGCTGTGCGCGTCCGGGCTTCCGGGTTCAATCTTCATGTGAGCGGCTGCACTAGCCAATTACATTCAGCGGATAAGCTAAGGGGCGGGCCGGAAGTGATGCAGTAATGCGTTACTCTAGGAAGATTTGAATATGATTGGCTATTGCAGCTGCTCACATGAAGATTGAACCCTGAAGCTCGGCGCAGCGGGACACCTGGGGTGATAATGCAGATCCGGCAGGTATACTAATTGAACATGAGATTAACCATATCCATCCTTTGGTGCAGCATCTCCGAACCCAAACACGGGGAAAAGCAAGCTGTCTGCCCATCCCTATAGGTAACGAGTACTTTGTAATACTCTCATTTTCGGCCAGATAGCGAGTACAATGTAATTCAATGGGAAATGTGAGTAATTTTCTGCTGGACATGACGATGAGTCTGGGAGGGCTGTAAAAAGGCAGAGATGGCTGATAAAGGGCTTAAACTGCATGGGAACATAATGTAGTCTGTTTGCATACTGTTCTGCCATACAGCTGTCTGCTCTGAGTGGCTGGACCTAGTGAAGATAGATAAAAGAACAGATAGATCAGGCTTACCAGACTCTTGCTACTGTTCCCAGGTCAGCTTAGTCTCCCAAGCTCCTGCTGAATCATGTCCAGGTCAGCTCATCTACCACTGAATCACTTGTGAGGCCGCCCATTAAGCTGCTTGCTTATTCACTGCACTGACTAGCAAACAGCCAATCACAGAAACTCGCACTCTGTGAGCACCTCAGTGATTGGCTGTTGCAGTCAGAGCGCATTTCCACGATCCACATTAGTGTATGGCAACCAACTTTCAGTATTAGGGTGTTAAATAAATACATAAAAAAAACAGCTTCGCAGTATTTTTAAGTCTAGCCCAGTGAAAGCAGACAGATGCGAGCTGCCACCTTCAGCTGCATAATTTTACCTTGGCTGGCAAAAAATGCTAGAGCTCTGACATATTTTTAATTGCCAGCCAAGGTAAAACTAGGCAGCTGAGGGCTGGTATTCTCAGCAGGCTGAGAGCCCATTGTTTTAGGACCCACCATACTAAAAAATAGCAGCCCACAGCTGCCCCTGAAACTGGCGCATTGATTGTAGCGCCATTTCCTGGAGCTTTACCAGGCTCTTCTAGCGGCCCTGCTGGCGGTGGCACACTGGGTAATAAGGGATTAACAGCAGATTTGTATTGCCAGCTGGTATTAAGCCCTGAGACTTTTAATGTCAGGCCAAGATAGACCTGGCCATTGAAAGTATCAAAAAAATATTAAAAAAGACAAAACACAAAGAAAAAATATTTTATTCCAAAAAAAACAGAATAGTCTCTTAGTGACTCCATCTTTATTGCACCCTCCTCACCCTCATACCCTCCATGATCCTCATCTTTCCTCTTCCTGGACAGACTCAACTCTGCTACATCAGAGACCATGGGGAGGAAAAACACATCCACTCCACATGGTCTCTGATCACTGAATGACAGTGCTGAGACCAGTGCTATTGTAAAGCCAAAAAGCGCAGGTCTAAGCACGGTCATAGAGTAAGTGATGAAGTCAACATTGCCATAGTAACCGTTGTTGCTATGGACAGCGCTGAGACCTGCGCTATAGTAAAGTGGTAAAACACAGGTCTCAGCACTGTCATATAGTAAGCAGTGAGGTCACCGCTGCCATAGCTATTAGCGGCTACCATGGCAACGATGACTTCACGGCTTACTATATGACAGCGTTGAGACATGCACTTTAACGCTTTACTATAGTGCAGGTCTCAGCACTGTCATATTGTCAACGTTGCCATAGTAACCGGTGTTGCTATGGACAGCGTTGAGACCTGCGCTTTAGTAAAGTGGTAAAGCGCAGGTCTCAGTGCAGCATATAGTAAGTGGTGAGACAGTGGTTACTATAGCAACGGTTACTATATGACAGCATTGAGACTTGCGCTTTGTCGCTTTACTATAGCGCAGGTCTCAGCACTGTCATATGGTTAATGTTATTAGTTAGCAGTTATGGCCACTTTACACACGGCTACATTTCTAGCTTATCCACAGGTAACTTACTGGCTGCAGTAAAATCATGGAGACATTATTCCATTTGTACACAGCAACAAGATAGAACCATGTCTCCATGATTTCACTGCAGCCATAAGTTACCTGTGGATAAGCTAGAAATGTAGCCGCGTGTAAAGTGGCCATTAAGGTTAATGTTGCTATGGAAAGTGCTGAGTCCTGCACTATAGTAAAGTGGTAAAGCGCAGGTCTCAGCGCTTCATATAGTAAGCAGTTAGGTCACCATTGCCATAGCAAAAGCGTTTACTATGACAACGTTGACCTCACCTCTTACTATATGGCTACATTCACAAACAGCATTTTGTGAGGATCAGTTTTTGGTGAGTAAATAGCTCAGCATTCACCCATACGGCTGCTGCGCTTCTTACTCACCTTCTTGTGCTCCCCCGGTGATTTCCAGTGATGTTCTCATACCGAGAGGTTGCAGGACCTGCGAGACTACCCGACACTGCACCATGTGACATCACCACTCGGTCACATGCGCAGGCAGGCTGTAATAAAGATGCAGTCACTAAAGGGGCCGTCACACACGTTAATATCGCTGTCAATATCACTGCTGCACGTGACGTTGCAGCGATATTGACGCGTGTGACATGGTGAATCAACCAGCGATAAATAGCTGGTTGATGGTCGTCAGGTTTTCGGACAGGTCCGAAAACCTGGCGATGGTCACCCGGTGGACATGCAGCATCGCTGCGTGTGACACCGGGAGATGCGCAATCAGCCAGCTCTCGGTGCCTCTCAGCAAGCGCTGGGAGCTGGTATCCATGGTAAACTGCGGGTTTCTAGGCAGCACACGCTGCCTAGATACCCGATGTATACCTTGGTTACCAGCCTTCTCCACTCACTGGCTGGTATCCAAGGTACACAGCGGGTAACTAGGGACTCTAGTTACCCGCAGTTTACCAAGGATACCAGCCTGCTCCCGCTTACTGCCGCCTGGCAGACGGAGCAAGACATCGTGGAAATTATATTTAAATCATTTCCATGATGTCGCTGGTCCACTGAATGCTGGTGAGTCTGCCTGAGTGACAGCTCACCAGCGATCAGCCGTCAATGTCGCCAGCGATCAGATCACTGGCGACATTGACATGTGTGACAGGGCCTTAAGTGTCTCTGTGGTTTTTTTTTTAAATAAAATAATTTTTCTATATGTTGTGTCTTTTTTACTATTTATTTGAGATTATTACTGGCCAGGTCTAACTTAGCTTGACATTAAGAATCTCAAGGCTTAATACCAGCTGGCAATACAAAGCTGGTGTTAACCTCTTATTACCGAGTTTGCCACCACTACCAGGCTCCTGGAAGAGCCTGACAAAGCGCCAGAAAATGGCACAATAAGGTTTCAGGGGCAGCTGCGGGCTGCTATTCTTTAGCATAGGGGGGGGCCCTAAAAATGGGCTCTTACCCAGCTGACAATACCACTCATCTGAAGGCAATTGTCTATGCTGTGAAGATACAAGATGTGCAGCATCTGAAACAACAGATACTAGAAACCTGTGCTAGCATTTCTTCCGCAGTGTTGCTATCAGTGTGTCAAGAGTGGGAGAAGAGGGTTGCATTGACAATCCAACACAGTGGGCAGCACTTTGAACATATTTTATAAGTGGTCATAAACTTGTAAATAACTTACGAAAGAATAAAGTTAGGTTAAAACCAAGCACACCATTGTTTTTCTTATGAAATTCTCAATAAGTTTGATGTGACACATGACCCTCTTCCCTTTGAAAAAAGGCCACTTCAAAATGGCCACTATGGTCACCACCCATCTGGAAACGTTTTTCCTCTACCATATTCTAATGTGCCACAAACAGGAAATTGCATCACCATCCATTCCCATTTTATTTAGGTACATCCATATGAATGGTCCACCCTGTGTATGTATATATGCATATATAATGTAAACTAGCGTTTAAAAGTTTACGGTCCCCCAGACAATTTTGTGTTTTCCATAAAAACTCATACTTTTATTTATCAAATGAGTTGCAAAATGAATAGAAAGTATAGTCCAGACATTGACAAGGTTAGAAACAATGAATTTTATTTGAAATAATAATTTTCTCTTTAAAACTTTGCTTTCGTCAAAGAATGCTCCCTTTGCAGCATATACAGCATTGCAGAGCTTTGGGTATTATTTAATGAAGCTGCCAGATGAGGAGCTGTGAGGCGTCAATTTCTCAAACTAGAGACTCTAATGTACTTGTCTTGTTGCTCAGTTGTGCAGTGGGGCCTCCCACTTCTCTTTCTACTCTGGTTAGAGCCTGTTTGTGCTCTCCTCTGAAGGTAGTAGTGCACACCATTGTAGGAAATCTTCTGTTTCTTCGTAATTTCTCGCAAGCTTGTGCGGCCATTGAGCTAAGACCAGCTGAAGGGTCATCAGATCCGAAACGGTGCCGTCGTCTGCACCTCCGCCACCCCCTCCCCTGCGCCCTGTACTTTAAGGTCGAATAAAGTCGTCCATAGGTGAAAATCTACAACCGGGTGAGTGCCTCCTTCTTTTCTTCATGATTGTGCCTCTCAAGCTGTTATAGGATAGTGCACCCCCGGACCTGCCGCAGCTGATGCTGTTTTACTGTACTGCTGGGTTACAAGTGATCAGTGCCCCGATTCTTCTCCTTAAATTGCGTTTCTGCTCTACAGTCATGGCCAAAAGTATTGACACCCCTGCAATTCTGTCAGATAATCCTCAGTTTCTTCCTGAAAATGATTGCAATCACAAATTCTTTGGTATTATTATCTTCATTTAATTTGTCTTCAATGAAAAAAACACAAAAAGAATTGTCCTAAAGTCAAATTGGATCTAATTCCACACCAAACATAAAAAAGGGGGTGGACAAAAGTATTGGCACCCTTAGAAAAATCATGTGATGCTTCTCTAATTTGTGTCATTAACAGCCCCTGTAACTTACCTGTGGCACCTAACAGGTGTTGGCAATAACTAAATCACACTTGCAGCCAGTTGACATGGATTAAAGTTAACTCAATCTCTGTCCTGTGTCCTTGTGTGTACCACATTGAGCATGGAGAAAAGAAAGAAGACCAAAGAACTGTCTGAGGACTTGAGAAACCAAATTGTGAGGAAGCATGAGCAATCTCAAGGCTACAAGTCCATCTCTAAAGACCTGAATGTTCCTGTGTCTACCGTGCGCAGTGTCATCAAGAAGTGTAAAGCCCATGGCACTGCGGCTAACCTCCCTAGATGTGGACGGAAAAGATAAATTGACAAGAGATTTCAACACAAGATTGTGCGGATGGTGGATAAAGAACCTCGACTAACATCCAAACAAGTTCAAGCTGCCCTGCAGTCCGAGGGTACAACAGTGTCAACCCATACTATCCGTCAGCGTCTGAATGAAAAGGGACTGTATGGTAGGAGACCCAGGAAGACCCCACGTCTTACCCCGAGACATAAAAAAGCCAGGCTTGAGTTTGCCAAAACTTACTTCAGAAAGCCTAAAACGTTTTGGAAGAATGTTCTCTCTTTTTGGGCAAAGGCATCAACATAGAGTTACAGGAGAAAAAAAGAGGCGTTCAAAGAAAAGAACACGCCCCCTACAGTCAAACATGGTGGAGGTTCCCTGATGTTTTGGGGTTGCTTTGCTGCCTCTGGCACTGGACTGCTTGACCGTGTGCATGGCATTATGAAGTCTGAAGACTACCAACACATTGTGCAGCATAATGTAGGGCCCAGTGTGAGAAAGCTGGGTCTCCCTCAGAGGTCATGGGTCTTCCAACAGGACAATGACCCAAAACACACTTCAAAAAGCACTAGAAAATGGTTTGAGAGAAAGCACTGGAGACTTCTAAGGTGGCAGCAATGAGTCCAGACCTGAATCCCATAGAACACCTGTGGAGAGATGTAAAAATGGCAGTTTGGAGAAGGCACCCTTCAAATATCAGGGACCTGGAGCAGTTTGCTAAAGAAGAATGGTGTAAAATTCCAGCAGAGCATTGTAAGAAACTCATTGATGGTTACCGGAAGCGGTTGATCGCAGTTATTTTGGCTAAAGGTTGTGCAACCAAGTATTAGGCTGAGGGTGCCAATACTTTTGTCCGGCCCATTTTTGGAGTTTTGTGTGAAATGATCAATGTTTTGCTTTTTGCTTCATTCTCTTTTGTGTTTTTTCATTGAAGACAAATTAAATGAAGATAATAATAGCAAAGAATTTGTGATTGCAATCATTTTCAGGAAGAAACTGAGGATTATCTGACAGAATTGCAGGGGTGTCAATACTTTTGGCCAACACTGTATATTGATATTACTGTTACATTCAATGTATTATTGTTTCTTTTATTTATGTCTTGTATCAGCCTATTTCTCTAGTTACTTTACAGTAGTATAGACCCCTATTTTGTTTGCTAAAGTTTTTTTTAGGACACAGAGTTACATTCACTGGTCACAACACATCAAACACAAACTACAAAGCCAAAACTCTAAGTTTATTATGTCTGACAATTCACACCTACCGGCCCATGCCACCACACATGCGCAATTGCGCACTTTCAGCCATATTTATACTCCCATTTGAGGCCAGATACTCCCTCACGCATGTGCAGTTAGCACATGACTAATCTGTCAGTCACGGGCACTTCCGCCGTGATCACCTCCCAGTGTAGATGCCACCTTGAGTGTGGCGACCAATCAGCGTTGCGGGATTCATATCCCCCGTCAAGCCGTGGGCCACTTCACTGATTCATCGCCGCCAGTCATGGTGACCAATCAGCGAAGCGTGTTTTAAAACATGCACCAGAAGTGATGATTGATCGCCGCGGCTGGCGGCGACCAAACAGCAAAGCGGCCCGTGGCTTGGCAGGGGATATGAATCCCGTGCTGCTGATTGGTCGCCTCGGCTGGCTAAATGGTTAGCACTGTATGGTGACTCAGTGGTTAGCACTGTATGGTGGCTCAGTGGTGAGCATTGTATGGTGACTCAGTGATGGGAGGCAGGCACATGGGAGGCAGAAGGCATAGAGGAGGCAGGGGCACAGGGGAGGGAGGAGGCACAGGGGGAGGCAGAGTCATAGGGAGAGACTGCGAACCCAGGGATAGACAGCGTACATAGGGGCTGAGAGCACACAGAGTGGAGAGAATGGCACAAGTAAGACAAAGCGCACAGCATTAGAGACAGCACAGACAGGAGAGAGCGCACAAGGGGACACAGGCACAGATACTGCCCTCTCGATGCAATAGCATTGGGCCTATTTCTATATTCTAGAATACCCGATGCATTAGAATCGGGCCACCATCTAGTATAAAAATAAAATCCAGAAAATCACATTGTCCAAATTATATGATGTATTTGCATTTTGAAGAGAGAAATAAGTATTTGATCCCTCTGGCAAACAAGACTTAACACTTGGTGGCAAAACTCTTGTTTGCAAGGACAGCAGTCAGACATTTCTTGTAGTTGATAATGAGGTTTTTGCACTTTTCAAGAGGAATTATGGTCCGCTGCTCTTTGCAGATCATCTTTAAATCATTAATATTTTGAGGCTGTCACTTGGTAACTTGGAGCTTCAGCTCCCTCCATACGTTTTCCATAGAATTAAGGTCTGGAGACTATCTAGGCCACTCCATGACGTCAATGTGCTTCTTTTTCAGCCACTCCTTTATTGCCTTGGCTGTATGTTTTGGATTATTGTTGTGTGGGAAGAGCCAGCCATGATCCATTTTTAATATCCTGGCGGATGGAAGGAGGTTGTCACTCAAGATTTTATGTTACATGACTCCATACATTGTCTCATTGATGTGGTAAAGTAGTCCTATGCCCTTAGCAGAGAAACGCCTCCAAACATAATGTTTCCACCACCATGCCTGCCAGTAGGGACAGTATTCTTTGGGCAGCACTGGGGTCTTGAGGTCCTGGGTTCAATTCCCACCAAGGACGCCAAAGATGACATCTGCAAAGAGTTTGTATGTTCTCCCTGTGTTTGCGTGGGTTTCCTCTGGGCACTCCGGTTTCCTCCCACATTGTAAAGACATACTGATAGGATGTTTAGATTGTGAGCTTCAAGAGAGACAGCATTACTGATGTATGTAAAGTTCTATGGAATTAATAGCGCTATATAAATGAATAAATATTATATAAGCAGCATTTCTGTTCCTTCAAACACGGCGAGTTGGGTTAATCCCAAAGAGCTAAATTTTTGTCTCATCTAACCAGAGCATCTTCTCCCAATCACTCTCAGAATCACCGAGGTGTTTAGTGGCAAACGTAAGATGGGCCTGCACATGTGCCTTATTGAGCAGTGGGACTTTGTGGACAACTCAATCCATAAGGGGCGCGTGCACACGATCATGTGTACACAGCGTCCAAACGCTGCGTAGTACAGTATAGCATAGAGATGGGATTTCAAGAAATCCATCCCACTAGTTTTATCGCCGCAGCGTGTTGGAGCAGCAGTGCGGGTTGCCGGCAGTTCAGCTCATCTCCGCAGCATGTTCATATTCATGCTGCGGAGTCGGAAGCTGCTCCATCGGGAGACTGCAAGGGAGAAGCCGCCCTGCACCCACTGCATATGGTGAGTACAGGGCGGCTGCGGTCTCCTGCGGCCACCAGCGGCTTCACTCAGGTCGAGGAGCTGGCAACACGCAGCTCCTCGGACCGTGTGCACGCACCCTTACAGTGAATTGTTATCATGGTTTTCTTGTGACAGTGGTCCAGCCGCCTTGAGATATTGACAAGTTTCTCTCACTTTCTTCATGATCCTGATACCCCAAGGTGAATTTGCATGCACCCTAGATCAATGTCGATTGACACTCATTTTGTATTTCTTCAATTTTCTTACTACTTCACTAACAGGTTTCTCCTTCTTACTTATGGTTTTGTAGCCATTCCAGCCTTGTTAGGTCTAGGATCTTTCCCTGTCATCCTTAGAAAGCTCTTTGGTCTTGCCAATGTTGTAGAGGTTAAGGCCCTGTTACATGGATAAACATCTCCTGCAACATCGCCAGCAACTCAGGGGCATGGTGAAGTTGCAGCAACATCGCCAGTGTGTTGCCCTGTGTAACAGGGTGATATCAACGGCGATAGTTGCTTGAGCAACATCGCCTGGTTTCAGGACAATGTCCTGAAACCAGGCAATGTTGCTCAGGCGATCTGGCTGAATCGTCCAGTGTGACACCGCAACTGCGATGTTGAAAGCAACTTCCTTCCCCCATTGAGTCCAATGTTAACAATCGCTGCCAGGGTTGAATTTAACCCTAGCAACGATATTTGCTTTCAACATCGCTGCTGCATTGCCGGCGATGTCTCCCGATGTAACAGCAGCACAGCGATCTTGTCTAGTGGCCAAAATCATGCTCGCTCCCGTGAGTTGCCGGCGATGTTGCCGGAGATGTGTCCCCGTGTAACGGGGCCTTTAGAGTCTGACTGATTAATAGATGTGTGGAAAGGAGTCTTTTGTACAAGTGACAATTTAAGACAGCTGTCTTTAATGCAGGAAACGAGTTGATTAGGAACGTCTTAAGCTGGCTTCACACTGCGGTCAGGTCAGGTCAGATCAGGTCAGGTTTTGTGTTTCAAAACCAGGAGAGGAACTTGCAGAGAAAAAGTATAATTGAAAGATTGACACCTGTTCTAGGTTTTGGAGTCACTCCTGGTTTGGCACACAAACCTGGCAGCAGTGTGAAGCCAGCCTAAGGCTGGGTTCACACTGCGGCAGCGTCCGGTCCGGGGCTGTCAGGGGTGACAGCCTGGACCGGAGTTTTGCTGCATAAGAATACTATCGGGCTGCACGGAGCTGGATCGCGTCGGGTGGCAATTATCTGCCATCCGGCTGCTAGCTCGCGGATGTAATCCTGGAGTAGTGGGGAATTGTCTGCCGACTCCAAAAACGGTGCATGCAACGTTTTTGGAGTCGGCAGACAAATCCCCACTTACTGCAGGATTCATCCGGCGAGCTAGCAGCCGGATGGCAGATAATTGCCACCCGGCGCGATCCAGCTCCGTGCAGCCCGATAGTATTCTATGCAGCAAAACTCCGGTCCAGGCTGTCACCCCTGACAGCCCCGGACCGGACGCTGCCGCAGTGTGAACCCAGCCTAAGTGGTCAGTAGGAGCCAGAACTCTGAATGGTTGGTCGTGGAACAAATACTTATTTCTTTGTTCAAAATGCAAAGACATTAATATAATTTAGACAATGTGATTTTCTGGATTTTATTTTTGATATTCTATTTCTCACTGTTAAAATTGACCTACTCTTAAAATTATAGATTGTTCATGTCTTTGTCAGAGGGCAAACTTACAAAATCAGCAAGGGATCAAGTAATTATTTCCTTCACTTTACATGATGCAGCTTGCATAGTTCTAAGAAGGATGCTTTAATATGCATTATGAAGTAAGTGGTCTATTATTTAATTTATTTTTCTTTAAGAGTGCTGCCAAAAAATACAGTACATTCAGGCTGTCACATAAACAGATGTTCTGCCTGAGGAAAGACAAAAGTATAGTTTCAACTGTGAATGGTTTTAAGGTACTGCATATTTTCACTAGTTAAACTAATTCCTGTTAAATTTAGAACCCGCACAAATGCTAAAGAGCACTTTATAAAACAAATTATATTGCATTTATTTGGTCATTAATTAATTGTTCCAAATGGTTGCAAATATGGTGCATAGTGCAGTTTATACAATTTTCTATTTAACTATGTGATGTGCTGATATTATTTTGGATATAAAAAACTGTAAATAAAATAATAATTCATAAAACACATGAAGATCCATTAAATAAATGGCCATCTACTATATAGTCGCCTTATCGCGTCTTTCTGTAACAGAAATCCCGCGTCGCTGATTGGCCGCGACCAATCAGTGGCGCGGGATTTCCATTACAAAGAGACAGACAGGCACAGTCCAGCCCACCCCCACCCGGTTTCCCGCCCGCCGCTCCCCCACTCCTTGCTCCCTCTCCCACTCACCCGCCACTCACCGCGGCAACCCTCCTCTTCTCCTTCTTGCTGCATTGACGTCCAGAAAGGCTGAGGGGAGCGGGGTTAAGAGTCATTATGGCTGTGACTAAGGACACGCCCACCACATTAGGGCAGTGTGCTCGGTCATGCCCATTATGACACCCCCTCTGCTAACCCTGCCCCCCGCGGACTTTGCTTACCAGATATCAATAAGAAAAAAATGGCCTCTTACAAATACCTTTGCATTTTGCAGGACGCCATAAGTTACCCCAGAGGCACCCCATATCTCTCAACACCGATGCACCATCTCCTACAACCCTGGCATCGGGGGCGATTTGTAGCATCTGCGTCCAGCCGTGCCACAAGGAAGAGACAGGTGGTGTCGCTGGACATGAGGTCACCACAGGGCAGCAGCCACTCCACTAGTGAAGCACAGTGTCAGAAGGCAGCCTATTAATGACGCCCAGCTGTTATACAAGGCGGGCCGCTCTGCAACAACTAATGCAACACAAGTGACTGTCGCCCCCTAGAGGACACTGATGAAAACTGCAGATAGAAAATGCAATATATCACTACAGAAAAATGCAATATATCACTATAGATGACAGTGAGGATTTAGTTTGATATCTTGGACCAAAATAGCGTAAGCTCGTAGCCCCCGTCACGACAAGGTGGGCCGCTCTGCAACAACTAATGCAACACAAGTGACTGTCGCCCCCTAGAGGACACTGATGTAAACTGCAGATAGAAAATGCAATATATCACTACAGAAAAATGCAATATATCACTATAGATGACAGTGAGGTTTTAGTTTGATATCTTGGACCAAAATAGCGTAAGCTCGTAGCCCCCGTCACGTTAACAGCTGGGCGTCATTAATAGGCTGCCTTCTGACACTGTGCTTCACTAGTGGAGTGGCTGCTGCCCTGTGGTGACCTCATATCCAGCGACACCACCTGTCTCTTCCTTGTGGCACGGCTGGACGCAGATGCTACAAATCGCCCCCGATGCCAGGGTTGTAGGAGATGGTGCATCGGTGTTGAGAGATA
The DNA here is from genome assembly GCA_033576535.1 of Allobates femoralis. Classification (NCBI taxonomy): domain Eukaryota; kingdom Metazoa; phylum Chordata; class Amphibia; order Anura; family Aromobatidae; genus Allobates; species Allobates femoralis. Next base: position 210,605,704 of record JARQOC010000003.1, read on the forward strand.
TGGGGTGCCTCTGGGGTAACTTATGGCGTCCTGCAAAATGCAAAGGTATTTGTAAGAGGCCATTTTTTTCTTTTTCTTATATATTATGTTACCAGATATCAATGCAGCAAGAAGGGAAAGAGGAAGAAGAGGAAGAAGGATGCCGGGGTGAGTGGAGCATGTTCCATCCTGCTATTCACCCCCAACTACCCCTCCTCACCCCTCTCACCCCACACTACCCCCACTGAATTCACACTGCTCCCACTGAACTCACACTGCCCCCCTGAACCCACACTGCCCCCTCTGAACCCACACTGCCCCCTCTGAGCCCACACTGTCCCCTCTGAACCCACACTGCCCCCACTGAACCCCACTCTCCCTGCTCAGCACCCAGTCACCACCGCTCAGCACCCAGACACCCCCGCTCAGCACCCAGTCACTCGTCTCAGCACCCAGTCACTCCCACTCAGCACCCAGTCACTCCCACTCAGCACCCAGTCACTCCCACTCAGCGCCCAGTCACTCCCACTCAGCGCCCAGTCACTCCCGCTCAGCATCCACTCATCCACTCAGCGCCCAGTCACCCCTGGTCAGCATTCACTCACCCCTTTCAGCACTCACTCACCCTCCCTCAGAACCGCTATACACCAACACCACTATACACCGACACCGCTGCACACCGACACCACTGTGGCCGTGACCAATCAGCGATATTGGCACAAGATTTAAACCCAGCTTCGCATTGCATTATTCTTAAATCTTCATAAATAAACTACGGTACATATATATTCTAGAATACCCAATGCGTTAGAATCTGGCCACCATTTAGTTAGAACATAAATGTAATCCTGCTCCAATACTAAGAAAATGAAAAGTGATGCCATTAGTGATGAGCGAATAGTGAAGTATTCAGATTGGGAAAATTCTAGCCGAATACTTCCTACTAGTGATGACCGAGTGTAATCATTACTATTCGCTGCTCGCACAGATAGTATGGTATTCGCGATTCTCGTTACTTGGTGAGTAATGCTGGTGCTCATGAGTGATGTGTCGATCATGAACGATCTGACACAAATTGTCAGCTCCCTTTAGTACACACAGGGAGTTGGCACTGCAGTGAGAGCAGATTGAATAATAGGCTCTCTCTGGGGAGCACTGTAAAAACTCAAAAAATCCCACCCTCAACACTCTATTCCAGAAATGCTTGTTTTATGACCAGATGTGTGTGGCTGGAGCCTATCATTAATTGACTAATATTGGACTCCCTATTCGGACAAGTACATGAGTATTACAAAGTACGCGTTACGAATAGGGATTACCAATATTTTGGTACTCACTCATTCCAACTTTCTACTATTCGGGTATTCAATTCAAATTGTTCATAGGTGCCGCACACACACAACTCGCCAGAAAACAAGCATTTCCAGGGAGGGGGCATGGGTTTTTTCATTTGTGTTTTCACAGAACACAACACATCACTCAATATCCTCCCCCCCCTTCCCGCACAAGTGAGAGCCTTCCACTCAAGTGATCTCACTCAGATGCCAGCTCCCATTGTTCACTCATGGAAGATGGTAATTTATGTCAGATCATTCACAATCAACGCATTACCCACGTGCATCAGTGATTCTTGCTGAGTGACATTTGACCTGTAACCCTCAAGTGGGTGTATTGTAGTATAGCCCTTAGGTCAGGGCAGCCAAAAATTGTGAGGCTCCTCTTTGTCCCTGGATGGAGACGTGCAGGAGGGCCTGTTAAGAAGAACTGGGTGTATTGTAGTATAGCCCTTAGGTCAGGGCAGCCAAAAATTGGGAGGCTCCTCTTTGTCCCTGGATGGAGACGTGCAGGAGGGCCTGTTAAGAAGAACTGGGTGTATTGTAGTAGAGCCCTTTGGTCAGGGCAGCCAAAAATTGGGAGGTTCAACAATGACCCATGCTTACAGAGTTGTAGTAGGGCCTGTAACCCTCAAGTGGGTGTATTTTAGTATAGCCCTTTGGTCAGGTCAGCCAAAAATTGGGAGGTTCAACAATGACCCATGCTTACAGACATGTAGTAGGGCCTGTAACCCTCAAGTGGGTGTATTTTAGTATAGCCCTTTGGTCAGGGCAGCCAAAAATTGGGAGGTTCAACAATGACCCATGCTTACAGAGTTGTAGTAGGGCCTGTAACCCTCAAGTGGGTGTATTTTAGTATAGCCCTTTGGTCAGGGCAGCCAAAAATTGGGAGGTTCAACAATGACCCATGCTTACAGAGTTGTAGTAGGGCCTGTAACCCTCAAGTGGGTGTATTTTAGTATAGCCCTTTGGTCAGGGCAGCCAAAAATTGGGAGGCTCCTCTTTGTCCCTGGATAGAGATGTGCAGGAGGGCCTGTAACCCTCAAGTGGGTGTATTTTAGTATAGCCCTTTGGTCAGGGCAGACAAAAATTGGGAGGCTCCTCTTTGTCCCTGGATAGAGACGTGCAGGAGGGCCTGTTAAGAACTGGGTGTATTGTAGTATAGCCCTTTTGTCAGGGCAGCCAAAAATTGGGAGGCTCCTCTTTGTCCCTGGATAGAGACGTGCAGGAGGGCCTGTTAAGAACTGGGTGTATTGTAGTATAGCCCTTTTGTCAGGGCAGCCAAAAATTGGGAGGCTCCTCTTTGTCCCTGGATTGAGACGTGCAGGAGGGCCTGTTAAGAAGAACAGGGTGTATTGTAGTATAGCCCTTTTGTCAGGGCAGCCAAAAATTGGGAGGCTCCTCTTTGTCCCTGGATAGAGACGTGTAGGAGTACCTAAAAACATTTTTCCCATTGAAAAGGAGCGGGTCTCCTGTCGTTGTAATGCCCATTCTAACAGAATGGGCTAAAAAATTTACCACTGCGGGTATACCTCAAACAAGAGCCTAACTATTCTAACGCTCATCATGGTGTCACATGAGGAGAAGGAGTAGCAGTCCAGCGATTAGCCAAAGTACGGAAGTGTGTACCCATGGGTGAGTGGAGGTACATGTCAAATTCAAATAACAAAATAAAATTCAGTTGTCATTTGCTGGTGGTGTGGTGAAGTCTGGCCCAATCCAACCCTTGTTCATCTTGATCAGAGTGAGCCTGTCCGCATTTTCAGTTGACAGGCGGGTGCGTTTATCAGTGATGATTCCACCTGCTGCACTGAAAACACGCTCTGATAAAACGCTAGCGGCAGGGCAGGCCAGGACTTCCAAGGCGTAGAGAGCCAATTCATGCCACGTGTCGAGCTTGGAGACCCAATAATTGAAAGGCACCGATGAATCTCGCAGTACAGTTGTTCGATCTGCAAGGTACTCCTTCAGCATCTGCCCGAACTTAGCATTTCTGGTGGCACTACCCCGCACCTCAGGGGCTGTGGTACGTGAGGGGCTGAGAAAACTGTCCCACATCGTAAAGACAGTTCCCCTGCCTCTGGCGGATTGGACTTGTGCCCCTCTCGGCCGTACGCCTTGGTTGTCCATCGAATCCTGACCTATGCCGCTAGCGTTTTGTGAGGGGAAGGATTTCACAACTTCCGTGACTATGGCCCTCTGGAACTGCAGCATTTTGGCTGACCTCTCCGCCTCAGGAATGAGAGACATAAAGTTCTCCTTGTAGCGTGGGTCTAAGAGTGTTGCCAACCAGTACTGATTGTCGGCCAAGATGTTCTGAACGCGAGGGTCACGAGACAGGAAGCTTACCATAAAGTCAGCCATGTGCGCCAGACTCTTAACAGCCATCACATCAGTATCCAGACCAACACGATGACTGAACATGCTGTCCTCCTCCTCCTCCTCCTCCTCATCTCCCCTGTCCTCTGGCCAGCCACGCTGAATCGAGGGTATGACTGGTGTGCATGTCATATCCCCAATTTGGCCTGAGAGTTGCTCCATGTCTTCATCCTCCTCCTCCTCCTCCTCGTCATAGTCCTCCACTACACGTTGTGATGACATGAGGCTGGGCTGTGTGTTTTCACCCACACCCACTACAGTTTCTTGCTCTAAGTCATCGCGCTCTGCCTGCAATGCATCCTCTTTTATTTTCAGCAGAGACCGTTTTAGAAGGCAGAGTAGTGGTATGGTGACGCTAATAATGGCGTCATCACCGCTCACCATCTTGGTGGAGTCCTCAAAGTTTTGGAGGACGGTGCATAGGTCCGACATCCATCTCCACTCCTCAGGTGTTATGTGTGGAGTTTGACCCATTTCCCGACGGCTTAGGTGATGCAGGTAGTCCACAACTGCCCTCTTCTGCTCACATATCCTGACCAACATGTGCAGCGTTGAATTCCAACGCGTGGGGACATCACACACCAGTCTGTGGGCCGGAAGACGCAAACGGCGCTGAAAGCTTGCAAGGCCGGCTGAAGCAGCAGGTGACTTGCGAAAATGTGCAGACAGACGCCGAACTTTTAACAGCAGGTCAGACACCTCCGGGTATGACTTCACAAACCTCTGAACCACCAGGTTGAGCACATGGGCCACGCATGGAACATGCGTCAGCTGCCCTCGCCTCAAAGCTGCCACCAGGTTCCGGCCATTGTCACACACGACCTTTCCTGGCTTTAGGTTCAGAGGTGTGAGCCAGTGATCTGCCTGCTGTTTCAGAGCTGTCCACACCTCTTCTGCATTGTGGGGTTTGTCACCTATGCAGACTAGCTTCAGCACAGCCTGTTGCCGCTTTGCAGAGGCAGTGCTGCAGTGCTTCCAGCTTGGGACTGGTGTGGAGGGTACAGTGGATGAGGATGCGCAGGTGGAGGAGGAGGAGGCTGAAGAGCATGACATTCCGGAGCTGTAGAATGTCGGTGAAACCATGACAGAGGTAGGGCCTGCTATCCTTGGTGTGGGAAGGACGTGTTCCGTCCCTCGCTCAGACTGGGTCCCAGCCTCCACAATATTAATCCAGTGTGCCGTCAAGGAGATGTAGCGGCCTTGCCCACAAGCACTTGTACACGTGTCTGTGGTTAGGTGGACTTTGGCTGAAACAGCATTGTTCAGGGCACGTGTGATGGTGTTGGACACGTGGTTATGCAATGCGGGGACGGCACATCTGGAGAAATAGTGTCGGCTGGGGACCGAGTAACGTGGGACAGCAGCCGCCATCAGGTCGCGGAATGCGTCCGTCTCCACCAGACGGAAAGGCAACATTTCTAGCGCTATGAGTCGCGAAATGTGAGCATTGAGGACTGTGGCATGTGGGGCATTGGCAGCGTATTTGCGCCTGCGTTCAAATGTTTGCTGAATGGATAATTGAACGCTGCGCTGGGACAAGGACGTGCTTGATGGTGGCGTAATTTGTGCTTCAGCAACTTCAGGTGCAGGACCGGAGGCTTGTTCGCGGCCAGCATGGACAGGGGATTGGCTTGCATGCACAACAGCCGAAGACGTAGCAGTGACATCAGCACGCACCGCTCCTCGACTCTGTGGTACTTCCCACAAAGTCGGGTGCTTGGCTGACATGTGCCTGATCATGCTGGTGGTGGTCAGGCTGCTAGTTTTCGTACCCCTGCTGATAGTGGCATGGCAGGTGTGGCAAATGGCCTTTTTAGAGTCTTCTGGAGCCAACTTAAAAAACTCCCAGACTCGGGAAGACCGAACATTTGCACAGGCACCTTGAGTCGTGTTGTTGTTCCGGGGAACGGTTGCCTGCCTTCTGCGTGCGGACGCACCCCTGCTTCGTACTGGCTGTTGTGATGCTACGCCTCCCTCCCCCTGTGCACTGCTGTCCTCGATCTGCATATCCTCCTGCCATGTAGGGTCAGCTACTGGATCATCCACCACGTCGTCTTCCTCTTCTGCACCCTGATCCTCCTCCTGACTTCCTGGCAATTGTGTCTCATCATCGTCCACCCCTTGTTGAGACACTTTGACAACGTTCCGTTCGTCATAACGCGGCTGCTCAAATATTTGGGCATCTGTACATACCATCTCCTCATGACCCACTTCAAGAGGAGGTGGCGACAGGCCAGATTCTGCGAATGGATACGTGAACAGCTCTTCCGAGTGTCCTAGTGTGGAATCTGTAATGTCCGTGGACGTGTAATGGGCCAGGTGGTAGGAAGGAGGATCAGGTTGGGAAATGTGCGGTGCAGTATCACGGCTACTGACAGTTGACCGTGCGGAAGACAGGGTGTTTGTGGAGGTGCCCATCTGACTTGAAGCATTATCCGCTATCCAAGTAACAACCTGTTGACACTGGTCTTGGTTCAACAGTCGTGTACTGCTGCGGGCCCCAAGAATTTGGGACAGGACGTGCGAGCGAGGAGATGTGGCCCTTTGTTGTTGCGAAATGAGTGCTTGCACACGACCTCGGCCTCTGCCTGCACCACCATCACGTCCACTTCCTTGTTCCTTGCCAACGCCCTTGCCAACGCCTTTGCGCATTTTGCCTGTATAGAGCGACAACTGCCTGGTGACTGTGGAGGTCACAGGAGATTAGGATTTTAGTTCCCTAACCTGTATAAAGGTATGACGTACAACAGTGTGGTGACTGTTGAGATGACAAGAGTTAGGATTTTAGTTCCCTAACTTGCAGAAACTTATGACGTACAACAGCGTGGTGACTGTTGAGATGACAAGAGTTAGGATTTTTGTTCCCTAACTTGCAGAAACTTATGACGTACAACAGTGTGGTGACTGTTGAGATGACAAGAGTTAGGATTTTAGTTCCCTATCCTGTAGAAACGTATGACGTACAACAGTGTGGTGACTGTTGAGATGACAAGAGTTAGGATTTTAGTTCCCTAACTTGTAGAAACGTATGACGTACAACAGTGTGGTGACTGTTGAGATGACAATAGTTAGGATTTTAGTTCCCTAACTTGTAGAAACTTATGACGTACAACAGTGTGGTGACTGTTGAGATGACAAGAGTTAGGATTTTTGTTCCCTAACTTGTAGAAACTTATGACGTACAACAGTGTGGTGACTGTTGAGATGACAAAAGTTAGGGTTTTAGTTCCCTAACCTGTAGAAACGTATGACGTACAACAGTGTGGTGACTGTTGAGATTACAAGAGTTAGGATTTTAGTTCCCTAACTTGTAGAAACGTATGACGTACAACAGTGTGGTGACTGTTGAGATGACAAGAGTTAGGATTTTAGTTCCCTAACTTGTAGAAACTTATGACGTACAACAGTGTGGTGACTGTTGAGATGACAAGAGTTAGGATTTTAGTTCCCTAACTTGTAGAAACCTATGACGTACAACAGTGTGGTGACAGTTGAGATGACAAGAGTTAGGATTTTACTTCCCTAACCTGTAGAAACGTATGACGTACAACAGTGTGGTGACTGTTGAGATGACAAGAGTTAGGATTTTAGTTCCCTAACTTGTAGAAACGTATGACGTACAACAGTGTGGTGACTGTTGAGATGACAATAGTTAGGATTTTAGTTCCCTAACTTGTAGAAACATATGACGTACAACAGTGTGGTGACTGTTGAGATGACAAGAGTTAGGATTTTAGTTCCGTAACCTGTAGAAACGTATGACGTACAACAGTGTGGTGACAGTTGAGATGACAAGAGTTAGGATTTTAGTTCCCTAACCTGTAGAAACGTATGACGTACAACAGTGTGGTGACTGTTGAGATGACAATAGTTAGGATTTTAGTTCCCTAACTTGTAGAAACTTATGACGTACAACAGTGTGGTGACTGTTGAGATGACAAGAGTTAGGATTTTAGTTCCCTAACCTGTAGAAACGTATGACGTACAACAGTGTGGTGACTGTTGAGATGACAAGAGTTAGGATTTTTGTTCCCTAACTTGTAGAAACTTATGACGTACAACAGTGTGGTGACTGTTGAGATGACAAGAGTTAGGATTTTAGTTCCCTAACTTGTAGAAACCTATGACGTACAACAGTGTGGTGACAGTTGAGATGACAAGAGTTAGGATTTTAGTTCCCTAACCTGTAGAAACATATGACGTACAACAGTGTGGTGACTGTTGAGATGACAAGAGTTAGGATTTTTGTTCCCTAACTTGTACAAACTTATGACGTACAACAGTGTGGTGACTGTTGAGATGACAAGAGTTAGGATTTTAGTTCCCTAACTTGTAGAAACCTATGACGTACAACAGTGTGGTGACAGTTGAGATGACAAGAGTTAGGATTTTAGTTCCCTAACCTGTAGAAACGTATGACGTACAACAGTGTGGTGACTGTTGAGATGACAAGAGTTAGGATTTTTGTTCCCTAACTTGTACAAACTTATGGCGTACAACAGTGTGGTGACTGTTGAGATGACAAGAGTTAGGATTTTAGTTCCCTAACTTGTAGAAACGTATGACGTACAACAGTGTGGTGACTGTTGAGATGACAATAGTTAGGATTTTAGTTCCCTAACCTGTAGAAACGTATGACGTACAACAGTGTGGTGACTGTAATGGTTTGAAGAGAGGATTTTAGTCCCTAACCTGTATTAAGGTAGTACGTACACCTGTCTGGTGACTGTAATGGTTTAAAGAGAGGATTTTAGTCCCTAACCTGTATTAAGGTAGTACGTACACCTGTCTGGTGACTGTTTTGATGACCAGAGTTAGGATTTTAGTTCCCTAACCTGTATTAAGGTAGTACGTACACCTCTCTGGTGACTGTAATGGTTTGAAGAGAGGATTTCAATCCCTAACCTGTATTAAGGTAGTACGTACACCTGTCTGCTGACTGTTTTGATGACAAGAGTTAGGATTTTAGTTCCCTAACCTGTATTAAGGTAGTACGTACACCTGTCTGGTGACTGTAATGGTTTAAAGAGAGGATTTTAGTCCCTAACCTGTATTAAGGTAGTACGTACACCTGTCTGGTGACTGTTTTGATGACAAGAGTTAGGATTTTAGTTCCCTAACCTGTATTAAGGTAGTACGTACACCTGTCTGGTGACTGTAATGGTTTGAAGAGAGGATTTTAATCCCTAACCTGTATTAAGGTAGTACGTACACCTGTCTGCTGACTGTTTTGATGACAAGAGTTAGGATTTTAGTTCCCTAACCTGTATTAAGGTAGTACGTACACCTGTCTGGTGACTGTAATGGTTTGAAGAGAGGATTTTAATCCCTAACCTGTATTAAGGTAGTACGTACACCTGTCTACTGACTGTTTTGATGACAAGAGTTAGGATTTTAGTTCCCTAACCTGTATTAAGGTAGTACGTACACCTGTCTGGTGACTGTAATGGTTTGAAGAGAGGATTTTAATCCCTAACCTGTATTAAGGTAGTACGTACACCTGTCTGGTGACTGTTTTGATAACAAGAGTTAGGATTTTAGTTCCCTAACCTGTATTAAGGAAGTACGTACACCTGTCTGGTGACTGTAATGGTTTGAAGAGAGAATTTTAGTCCCTAACCTGTATTAAGGTAGTAAGTACAAGAGTGTGGTGACTCTAATGGTCACAGAAAAGCTTGGATTCCAATCTGTATCACCCTGCCTATATCCTCCTAGATTAGTCCTGAGAAGGACTGTTCTGGTCACTGGAAATCTTGGACTCCGATCTGGATCACCCTGCCTATGTCCTCCTAGATTAGTCCTGAGAAGGACTGTTGTGGTCAGCAGCAGTTTGCAGCCCTGATCCGGATCTACCTATGAGGGCCACAAATCTGTCCCTAATCAGCAGCAGACACTCTCCCTACACTCACTGTCTGGAAGGCTGTGTGCCGAGCACAGCGCGCCGGGACTTATAAAGGCTCGGTGACGCTGTGCAGGCCGGCCATTCACTGCTATACCACAACTAACAGGGCTGTGGCATTGCAGTGGTCTGTCAGCCAATCCCTGCACGTGGGCTGGCTCTCAAAAGAGCGCCAACATGGAGAGATGACGACCACGAGCACAGCACGAGTATCGCGAGATTACTCGGTGCTCGGCGAGTCGCCCGAGTACAGTGATACTCGTGCGAGTAACGAGTAGCGCCGAGCATGTTCGCTCAACACTAATAAAGACCCAATTGTCATAAGAGATGTCTTAGGATGGTTTGCGAGGGAACCTGAAGGTGTTTGGGGATTTGTTATTTGAAACAAAGAAGAGATATTACTTTCCCATTATCCTTATGAGTGTGCTATCAATCTTATCCATAGTGCTAAATTACCTAAAGCTTGTCTGTAAAATTCATGGGGTCCTGAATGTACCGCCAAGAGGGAATATGTAAATGAAAGTTTACAGGAGGGTCATATCAATCCTTTCAAATGGTTTTCTAAACTTTTAGAGTTTTTAGAGTCTGAGGGCATACTTGAAAGTGTTGTCATGCCTTTTGGGTTAACCAATATGCCAGAAAATTTTCAAAACTTCATGAATTATATATTGTCTGATTGTATTGGAAAGTTTATTGTAGAATATTGTATCTTGACAGAAAGCTTATAGAAAATTCTTTGTTTGCTAAATTGGAGAAATGTACTTTTTTATGCAAGAAATATTGTTCCTATGATTCATTGTATCATCTGTGGGGTTTAAAATTGATGCTGAGAAAATGCAGGCAATAATTGACTGGGTTCTAATTAAAAACCTTAAAGCACTGTATCGGTTTATGGGATTTGACAATAACTTCAAAAAATGTATTAGGGGTTTTTCTCAGATTGTCAAACCTCCTACTGATCTCACACGTAAGGGTGATGATCTTAGAGTTTGGTTGCCGAAAGCACTTTGGATATTTAGTAAATTGAAATTTTTGTATGCCAGCTCTAGTTTTAATCCAACACGAATTCCCGAAGCCGTTCATTGTGGAGGTGAATGCTTCAGAAATTGGTGTAGGACAGGGATCTCAAACTCCAGGCCTTGAGGGCTGCCAACAGTGCAGGTTTTCAGGATTTCCTTATTATTGCACAGAGGTTGGCCTCGTCACCTGTGCAGGTGATTCAATTATCACCTGTGTAACACTAATGAAATCCTGAAAATCTGCACTGTTGGCTGCCTTTGAGGCCGGGAGTTTGAGATCCCTGGTACAGGGGTTATATTGTTTCAAGGTCCAAAAACGCTGACCAACTTGCAGCCTTGTGCATTTTTCTCTACAAAATAGTTGTTTACTAAGAGAAATTATGATGTTGGGAATCATAATTAGCTTTTGAAGAATAGAGAATTTTTTTGAAGGGGGCTATTCATCAAGTCACGGTGATGTATTATAAGTTAGCTTATATAAAGCAACCAATCGACTAAACCCAAGATAGGCCAGAAGGTCCTCCTTTTTCTCTAGATAAACTTTTTCAATCATAAGCAGGCTGTAATCCAAGAATTTGGGGGCTGATGCTTTTTCACGCAACCTTGATTTCTCCTCCAAAACCTCCATTTTCCATTCTTCCTCAGCGTCTTTTGTTTTCTATGGTATCCTCAAAGTTGGAAGCAGAGATCTGTGAATTCCAGTCACTGGCTGAGATTGCGTGTTGCAGGAATTTTCATGATTTTATTTTCAATGGATTATCACTCTGGAGTCCCAGCTATGCAGAAAGATATTGCTACACTCTTTTGGTGGCCATAAAGGCTTGATCATATTAAAGAATTTTATCCGCTTGTGAAATTTGTGCATGCACTAAAGTCTGTCATGACTAGCCAGCCAGGGAATTGGTACCATTGCCAATTCCAGAAAGACCACAGACTGATTTGTCCATGGATTTCATTACAAATGTGCATTCATATGGTGGGAAAAGTTTGATTTCAGTGTTAACTTAATTTGTTACATAATTAGCATTACCGAACGCTGAGACACTTTCCAGGTTGTTTACAATCATGAGGTGATCATGTGTTGAGACTACATGGAATCCTTCTGTACATTGTATCTAATAAGGGGTGCAATTTGTCTCCAAATTCTATAAAGCATTTTGTAGGAAGTTAGGAATTGAGTTATCATTTTCCTCTGCTTACCATCCTGAAACCAACAGTGAAACAGAAAGGACCAATCAATCGTTAGAACAAATTTTAAGGTGTTTCCTTGCAGCTCAGCAGGAAGACTGGTCTTCATATTTACCTCCTGCTAAGGTCACCTTAAACAATTGGGTCAATCAGTCCAGTATGACCTTTTCTTGGTTTTCAGAATCCCTCTTTCTTTGGCCCAGTTGGTTTCTGAATCCTCTTTGACACTGTAAAATTCCCTTAGACGTAGTCTCCTGAAGTAATCTTCCATGTCGCTACACAGTTCAATTTTATCCAGAGCTTTAGTAAAACAAAATGAGAGTCCTCTAGAAAGCACAGCAAGTTTCACTTTGCTGGGTTTGTAATCCGTAAGGTTGACGACACAAATAGATGCTTTTTGACAGGAGTAGTTGTCAATTTCTGTCATCAACCTTGAAGCAGAGGAGGATGGCGATTGCAAGCAGAGAGGAGGCACTGGATCATAATCAGCGATACCCACCAGGCCGGACTGCCCAGTAGAAGTGAGGGTGACTCACGAAACGCGTTGAGACACAATAAACAGGAACTAGGGGCAATCCTTTAAATTTGTCTTCTTTTGTCCGGGCAGCACATGCCAACTCCTATTCCCCCTTTCATCTGCCAACGTTCTCAGCAGGAGGTGCTGCAGCCTATGAACTTATTGAGGTGTTGTGACTGACACAAGCTCTTCAGGTGAGTGCAACGACACCGTGGTTTGATTTTTATCTCAGATAAGACCCTATTTTGCGCTATCTCTTCCCCTCAGTTTACGAACTCCACAACTTATTCTCCTTCTTGACATATTTAGCACAGGGTAGGCTAACAAATGATCTAGATTTACAAGTGCATTAAATTTATCATCCAGACTGAGCCATTTTGATGCCGTTTTTAAATTTAAACCAAATTTACGCTGTCTAAAAATAGTACAGATTAAGACAATCTGCCTTATTGTGAATATATTCCACATAGAAATATTATTTTTGTATTTGACCCCTATGCCCACAAAGCAGATGGGGTGCTATGGAACCAAGATATTGCATTTGGATAAAGTTGCTGAATATATAGTGATAGAAGTAAAGAGAATGTTGGATTCTATACAGACCCTGGAAGACACATCTGCAAATTACATAAGCAAATACTGGAATGCAGAAATTTCAGCATTTTACTGTACATATGTGATTTCCCTGTACTTGCCAACATTCCTTCTGCACATGGTATATCTATTTCAACTTTTATTTCTAGGCGTGTGTATAGTCACTGTGAGCTGACACCACAATCTAAAGGGACTAATGTGTAACAGAAACAACTAACATTTATAACTTTTGCTGATAGAATTGTCTTTGTTCTTGATTCTCAAAGCAGTTTTGCAAGTCACAATGATCAGATTATAACAACAGGAGTTCCTGTTCCTCCCCCAGATTTAGTGTAAGACGTTTTTCCTTGTGCAACATGCTTCATTGTGCTGAGAAACTGCTGAGTAATGCAAAGTTTTTTTTCTCTTTCATTTGGCTGATGCAAACCTGGGGAATTTGCATCATCACTTGGCAGCAATAACCTCTTGTGACAGCAGTGTGAATGCTGTACAAATCATCAAACCCATGAGGAAGCTGACTTGGTCTCCAATGATAGGGCAGTGAGGCAACAGGTGTTACTGAGCAGCAACTACAAGTACTAACTTTAAGAAAGTTTACATTCCAGACAGTATATTCCAGACGTGAAGGCAAGTTCTACCTGCACAGCACTTTTTTACTTTTTTTTTTTAATTTTGCTTTGATATCATTGTTCTTTTCACCATGTATAAGCCATCTGCTGCTGCTGAGGTGTCCATGAAATCCAAGGACAGCTGCTACTTTCCAAAGGAATCACAAGACATATTACCCTTAAAAGCGAAGAAGGAACCTGACGACAAAGGAAAGGTGGTGCTGAAAAAGAAAGTGACCTTGCTGCGAGGAATCTCTATAATAATCGGGACTATTATAGGAGCTGGGATATTTATCTCCCCTAAAGGAATCCTACAACACACCGGGAGCGTAGGCATGTCCTTAACTGTGTGGACAGCATGTGGCATCCTTTCCCTTTTTGGTAAGAGCTGTCTTGCAATACCTATTATTATTATTTTGCATTATATTTGTATAATACCGTATTTAGAAATAAATGATAAATAATTAGATAGGCTAGACGAAGGGCGTGTGAGCGTGAGACGTAGCCGTTGTGTACCCTATGCCACATAAAATGGCTTGAAGTTTATTATCTACTACCGAAGTGTTGCAACTTTTTGGTCTTGTATGTATCAAGAGTGTTGAAGATAACTTGGTTGATTTGCACCCAATACTGCAGTGCTGTTCAGTTTTTTTCTAGATAGATTGATAGATAGACATATAGAGATATATATGGATATATATGACAAATAAGAATTCACAGCATCTCTGTTCGAAAATAGTAATTTCAAACTGTTATCAGCCTGAAGGAGATGATGAAAAGTCATTTAGTGATTATAAAAGACTTAGTATAATCCTATTACACTTTACGTTTTATTTATATAATGATTAAGTTACGCTTAATTGAATTTCTTTTGCTTTGTGTTTATATTTAGTTAATTCAATGCCATGCCAGATGTTTGTGAGATTGACAAATCCGTAGGGACGGCCCTCGTATGAGACATGTGTTCTCCATATCTAAGTACTGTAGAAGTCAGAGTGTGTGTACATCTGCTCCGTACAGTGTAACCTGCTATTAGTGTGACGTACTGAAGGTGTGCCGGTAAATACTAGGTCTTGCCTTTGTTATGTTAACCTGCTCCTTGCCAAATTCTTTGGTGTGCTTCGGAGTTTATTGTTAGAAGGTTCGTTATTTGAAAAATAATGAATAAAAGCAAGTAAAATAATAGCATTTTTTAAAGTTCATCACTGGTCATAGAAAATAATTTTAAGCATTCATCTGGTGAAATATTAAAAAGCATTTCTTTCAAGAATGCCTTTATAGAATAGGTTCTGTTCGTTAGTAGGCTAAGGCCACAATTCATCACGTGAATTTTTAAGTCACTTTTCTATTTGTCTTGGGGTATTCATAGCTGTTTTCTGTGCCAAAATTCCTCAAGATTGTCAAGAATTTTCAGCTGACAATAAAGGAATTTACTTTTTGCCTTAACTTTACTGCAACCATTCGTTGCAAAAAGTCATTAAATATCATAAAAACTGCACAAAAACAAAACAAAATCTGTTATACCGTATCTAGATTTACTCCAGGGATAAATTGAAGTAAACATGCACAAACAAAAGCTATGGTGAACCAGTTGCTAACTATTTACATTACTTTACGGCAATGCGGCAGTTACTTTGATCATTTCACAGCTAATCGTCAGATCTGTATAGGCAAATTAACTGGTGGCACTATAACAATGCAGATCAATAAACGTTTATCATGTTATTTAAAAAGAACTTGTCCTTAGGATTTAAGCTGTTTAAGTAAAAGTACGTTCTTAATATCCCTGTTATACTGATTTAATAGGAGGTGTAGTGAAAAAATCTATAGCCTGATTCTTGTTTAATTCACTTTAGAAGTTTTGGTGCAACAGCATCTTTGTGCACTGGGGTGGGACTGTGGGGTGGGACTGCTGGTACTCAGCTCTGCCGATACCCCTGCTCAATTGTATGATCCTGCATTTTTAAAATTTAGCAGTAGTGACACCCTTTCCACTCGCGACGCTTGCGCACAATCATCTATCGGCGTTCACTGATAAAATGGTGCCCAAGGCGTCGCCTGCTGAGATTAACCTCTGGCGGTATTCACCATAGTGCCAGTAGTGGTGCATGAGAAGATTGAGCTCCAGAGAATCACAGTCAGGTTCAGGAAAGCAGAATAAAACAGAGTTGGGATCCATTACCTCAGGTATCAAAATCACTTCAGTAAACTGATTGTGTTCATGATACTTCACAATACTAAATTGAACTGTGGAATTCTTGGAGTCTTTCTCTTTCTCTGAGCAATTGCTGGATTTTTAGTATTGAGATTCACAGCAAAGTTATTTGTCGCAAATCAAATTTTTTGCGAAAATTTGTTGAAGTAGATGAAATCGAATTTCAAACAATCTACTTGAATCTAATAAACATTTGTTCACATGACCAAAGTCATCATAAGATACTGGTTCTAAAAGGAACACACTAATTAATGTTCTCAGCACTGAGAGTACTGTTTGCACAGGATGAAGTACCACTGAGAAAGATGCACATCATCAGGTGATTGCTTGCCTATTCTTACTGCAAGATAACCTTGAAGCAAACATTTTTAACAAATACTAAGGCTGCTTTCACACTGCAATTTTTGAAAAAAATGTAAAACGGACAGCCACAGATCGGATTTGACCCCCCCATGTTATCCTATGGGCAGGGATCGGATCGGATTTGTCCGATTGTTGTCGGATCCGACTGTGTCCGATTTTTATGCTGTACTCAAAATCGGAGACTGCTCAGTACACTAAAACTGATGTGCGCCATCTAATTTCACTTCCGCAATATATAGCTATACATTACGGAAGTGAAATTAAGTAAAAGCAAGGGGTTAAAATTAAAAAACTCTATTCTCACCTTCCAGCGATCCCCCGACGCCTCCACCAAGCTCCGGATAACTTCAGGATCTGGCATTACTTCACAACCAGATCAGCTGATCGGGTCACATGAATGCTTACCGCGGTAACTGCAATCATGTGATCCAATGACGCTGTAGGGTTGTGACGTAACGGCAGGCCCTGTAGTCACCCAGAGCTTGCTGGAGGAGTCAGGGGATCACTGGAAGCTGAGAATAGAGTTTTTAGTATTTTTAACCCCTTGCTTTTACTTAATTTCACTTTCGCAATGTATATATATACATTGCGGAAGTGAAAGTGCCCCGCACAATTTTTCTGTATCCGGACTAGAGATGAGCCACCACCCCGGTGTTCTTAAAATAGATATTTTTATGTTTTGGACACTTTCTTTTACTTAAAGAAAGGGTCCGAAACATACAAATATCTATTTTAAGCTTTCCGGCAAGGTCCTGTGCTTCTACGACCTGTGGTGACATCATGTTCTCGCGGAACTCCGGTCATGTGACCGGAGTTCCCGCGAGAACATGACGTCACCACAGGTCCTAGAAGCCACAGGACCTTGCCGGAGGCTTCGGTGGACCGCGGACAGGTGAGCATTGATTATTTTTTTATTTTTAACACTTTCTTTCTTTTAGGGAATGTTTATTTTGGCTGAAAATGCGGCAGATGCGGTTTTCTGACCGCATCTGCCGCATTTTCGAACCAAAATCGAACATGTTCGAAATTCGCCGAATTTGAACCAAATTGTTCGAATTCGGCAAATGACTCGAATAGCGCCAAAATCAACTCGAATTTGAGATTGGCGAACTATTCAAATCGAACATCGCTCATCTCTAATCCGGACCTGTGAAAATCACGGCCCCGGACACAGAAATAGCACCAGGAGGTTCACCTTCGATGTTGTCCATTCCAGTCCGTGGGGTCAGGCAAAAAGTAGGATCCCACGGACAGGAAAAATAACGCGATATGAAAGCACCCCAAATCTAAGTTTGTAAAATTTGTATGTAATTGTCCTTGATCTCTGGGCCAGGAGTAATTAGGCCAGATCGGAGCTGCTGTCAATAAGTGCCACTGTGTGGGGGGAGCACGCCCACAGGAGTTTGAATGACAATCCATTGTCTCATGGGAGAGCAGGGAAAAGAAAAGGTAAATTTT
The DNA here is from genome assembly GCA_033576535.1 of Allobates femoralis. Classification (NCBI taxonomy): domain Eukaryota; kingdom Metazoa; phylum Chordata; class Amphibia; order Anura; family Aromobatidae; genus Allobates; species Allobates femoralis. Next base: position 210,623,257 of record JARQOC010000003.1, read on the forward strand.
GTTAAAGGTGAACATAAACTTTCAACTTGTACTTACTTTAATTTTTATATATGTTAGAGTTGGAAAAGTGCAGCCGACATGGAGCCAGGGTACTTGACCTCCAGGGCTCAACAGTTCAGGGGATGTCACAGTGGCTCTCCCAGGAAGTTGTGACCGCGACTGGTCGCTATAAAGAGGATATATTTACAAAGGGAAAAGAGTTCCTTGTGACGTCATCTGTGGATTCTGGTCAGGGATGACCAGCGCTGCTTGTAAGAGCTCTCAGGGGATAGGTGGATAGGCAGCTTGATGGAGCACCCCCCACAGCCCCTGGTATTTATAGGGCAAGTGTTTGTGGATGATTGTGGTTGTAGTGGAAAGTGTAGAAGGGCGCAGGAAAGAGCAAACGGACACCAGGGATGTAGTTCTTACCAGTTCCTTTACTGCAGTTCTTTAGCAGTCATTGCCCAGCCTGGGTACTGTGTCCTCCAAGATTGCAGCTTTGTCAGCTCACTGAGACACCAAGTATAAGCCTTTCCTAACTGCCCTTTGCTATTGTATGCTGTTACTCCTTGTCCTTTCCTGCGTCTTCGTGCGACAAGTCCAAAGCAGGTGACTGTGAGCCTTTCTGACTGACAGCTTGTTAGTCCTCGCGACCCTTAGCTCGGGAGATTCCACGGTGGTGGCCACTGCACATGCAGTTCAGTGGCCTCCAGTTTCTTGGCTGGTCCTGAAGATCCCAGACAAACTTGGGGCCAGCACCTCTGTGCAGCTCATTCCTCTACCCGCTGTCCAGCCACTGTAGATTCAGGTCCCTAGGCTCAGAAATCAGCAGCTGACCCTCCCACATAGGTCCCACTCTCTCCCCAGCTGCCTGGGTTCCCAAGAACTCACTCTTCATGATGTTACTTCTTCTACTCTAATTTCTGACTTACTAAACACCTGTCCCCTCCAGCCAGGGGATTGACTGGCCCATTATCCCCCTGACCTGGGGGTTGTATTGTGTTAAGTGTGCATTGGTGAGTATCAGCAGGTTTTCCCTTCTTACCTGTAGGCATGGCACTACACCTGCACCACAAAAGAACAAGAGGTAGAGTGCAAAATTTGATTGAAGTGTTGGGCAGCAACATATTTACTGACAGTAGTACTACTGCAAGTGGAAATATATATTAACTGACAGAAAGCTTTCCTACATGTCCAATAGTTATATAAACTTTACATGTCCCTTTACACTTTTTATTGCCATTAAAGAGCACAGTTTTTTTCAGATATCCTTTGGGTGGGTTGGCACTATTGGATAATGACCTATGCCATACCCTTTGTTCTTTAACATTTTCACTATATTGGTAACTGCCAGTTTACAAATAAACAGATTATAGTGATAGAACACCTAAATATGAGAACCATCCATCATGAAAAGCTGATTGTATTGTATGGCTGAAATAAAAAACAATGGTCACAAAAATCTTCCCGCATGTACTGTGTAACTGTTGTTTCTCACTTTGCAGGTACTCAAATTGCCTCTTCAGACTGAAAAAAGGTCTTAAACTGTAGTGCCACCTTTTGGAAGTGGCAATCCTAAGACTCAATATTGACTATTTAACGAGCTTTGCATATGACTTAGGATAAAATCTGAACCAGAATCTCAATTTGCAGACAGTGTTTTGGAGTATGCTTCTAGTTACCCCTTAGGTTCCCAACTATGCACAAAACTGATCTAAACATACCACAGCTCCTGACTTGGAGAGCAAGCAAAAGAGAATATAGACAGGAAAGCATGGGGTAGCAAGTGATTTTTTTTCTGTGATGTAATAGATTGTTTGTTAACAGGTAGGGAAATGTTTTACCTCACGGAAAGCAGCAGCTGAGATCCCATGCTTCATATCTATATTTTCTTTTTCTTCCGGCCTGATCAAAGATGGAGTATGTATAGAGCATGTTCCTACACAATCAGACATGGCCATTACACAGTACATAGCTGGGGCACATTTATAGGATTACCTAAATACAGAAACATTTTTTTTAACATATCACATCCTAGAATTTGATATTATTCCAGGATCTGTTGATTAAAATGTACTTTGTGCATGGAACAAACCCAATATAATAATCCGGTTATCGCTCCCCTGCCACCTTCCCGCCCGATCCTAAGATAGAATCGGGTGGGGAGGTGGCGGGGGAGTGAAGCAGCGAAGCATCGGGCAGCGGGGAGGGAAGCACCGTACAGGATAGCCATCGGTGAAGTCTTTTCACCGTCAGCTTTCCCACCAGCTATTTCAAATGAATAGCTGATGCATCAGCTGTTTGTTTGAAATATCCGCGGTGCTGTTGCAGGGTCCATGAAAGTTCATGCTTGACAGCATGAACTCAAATGAACTTTCCCCGGCCACGTGCTCAGCTACGTATCTACTAGAGATGTAGCTGAGCTAAAGAAGAAGAAGACTCGTTTGGACTATGTCGGAAGGGGGAGGTTTTTCTTGAATAAAGATGGAGTCCCTAATGTGTTTTGTTTTTTTCAAATAATTTTTTTTGTCTCTGTTGTGTTTATTTTTACCTCTTTACTAGAAATTCATGGTGGTCATGTCTAATATTAGCATGACCCCATGAATTTTGGGCTTAGGGCCAGCTGATAATGCAAAGCTGGCCCTAACCCCATTATTACCCAGCGAGCCACCCGTCACCAGGGCCGCTGGAAAAGTTGGATATGGCACCAGAGGATAGCGCTTCTATGAACACACCATTTTCTGGGGCAAGCTGCGGACTGCAATTCGCAGCAAGGGGGGCAGAAAGCTTGGGCAACCATGCGCTGCAGATTCTAGCCGCTGGCTGCCTAGTTGTACCTGACTGGACACAAAAATAGGATGAAGCCTACATAGTTTTTTTTAATTGTTTCATGAAATTCATGAAATAATTAAAAAAAACGGGCTTCCCTATATTTCTGGTTTCCAACCAGGTACAACTAGGGGCTGGGGGCCGCCCGTACCTGCCTGCTGTACCTGGCTGGCATACAAAAATATGGCAAAGCCCATGTCGAATTTTTTTTTTTTTTTAATAATTAAAAAATAAAACCCCAAACACAAAGCCCTAACCCTAGGGTTAGTGGTTAAAAAAATGCATGGGCTTCCTCTGCATTTTCTATTGCCAGGTAAGGGTAACCCAACAGCTACTGTCTGCTAATGCCTGCTGCATGGTGTTACCTTCACTGGCAATGGAAAATCCAGGGAAGCTCTTTTTTTTTTTTTTAAGTGTTTTTACAGAAAAAGGAATAGAAAATGATGTGGGTTTCGCCATATTTTTGTATGCTAGCCAGGTATGGAAGGCAGGTACGGGCTGCCCCCAACTCCCAGCTGGCTAGTTGTACCCAGCTTAAAACCAAAAAATATAGGGAAGCCCTTTTTTTTAATTATTTCATAGATTTCATGAAATAATTTAAAAAAAAACTGACGTGGGCTTCCCCTATTTTTGTGTCTAGCCACGTACAACTAGGCATCTGGGTGCTGGAATACACAGCGCAGGGTGGCCCAAGTTTCCCCCCCGCTGCGAATTGCAGTTCACAGCTGCCCCAGAAAGTGACGCTGGGTAATAATAGGGTTAGGGACAGCTGGCCCTAAGCCCGAAATTCATGGGGTCACGCCAATATTAGACATGGCCACCATGAATTTCTAGGAAAGAGTTTAAAAAAAAGCACAACACAGAGAAAAAACGTTTTATTAGACAAAAAACAAAACACATTAAGGACTCCATCTTTATTCATGAAAAACCTCCCCCTACAACGTAGTCCAAACGAGTCCTCCTTCTTTAGCTCAGCTACATCTCTGGTAAAGATGTAGCTGCGCTAAAGGCCGTGGGAAAGTTCATCTGAGTTCAGGCTTTCAAGCATGAACCCCCCATGAACCCTGCAATGGCACTGCAGCTATTTCAAATGAACAGCTGATGCATCCGTTGTTCATTTGAAATAGCTGGCGGGAAAGCTGGCAGAGAAAAGACTTCACCCCCGGCTTTCCAGACGCTGACCCACTCCCCTGCCCGGTGCTTTCCTCCCCACTGCCCAGTGCGTTGCTCCCCCACGGCCGCTTTTAAACAATCATGCACCCTTTTCAACCTTTTCCTCAGCCCCCAGACCACTTTATAGAGTTCAGCAGACAATTACAGGCATTACTTGCATTTACCATTTACTTACTTTGGATTCGCTACTCCTAATGAGTAATAACAAGTAAACTCGTAAAGTAGCGAGTAGCCCAAATGCCGTACTATTCGGGGAGTACCAAATAGTAGCGATTATACTCGCTCATTCCTACTCACAAGATGACCTAGATACTTGGATTATAGTTACATATAGAAACATAGTTACATAGTTTGAAAAAAAGTATTAGGTCTATCCTGTTCAACCTTTCTTCACAATGGTGTGATTCATGATTGTGGAATGTAAGTGTACCCTGCCAAACAATTTTTTTAATGGGTTAATGCCTAAAATTGCATTTTGTATTACAATGGTGTGAAGGAGTGTTTTTGCCCAACCTGATTTCTTATTCTTTTGCATGTTTGTCACAATTTAATGTTTCAGATCACCAAACAACTTTAAATATAGGACAAAGATAACACAGGAAAGCACAAAATGCAATTTTTAATTGAAGATTTTTATTATTAACGAAAAAATACAAGGTGGGCCATTTATATGGATATACCTAAATAAAATGGGCATGGTTGTTGATATCAACTTCCTGGTTGTGGCACATTAGTATATGGGAGGGGGATAACCTTTCCAGATGAGTGGTGACCATGTTGGCCATTTTAGAGCCAACTTTATTTTTTCAATGGGAAGAGGATCATGTGACGCAAAGATAGTGGGGCCATTTTTCATCAATGGAAACCTCAGTGCCACTGGTTATCTGAATCATGTTGAAATTTCAGATGTTCAGTGGCATTGAGGTTTCCATTGATGAAGAATGGCCTCACTATCTTTGGACCCCATATACCACACCATATCATCAATTTTTGTGTACCAACAGTCTTGGAGGGATCTATCCACTGTGGGTTAGTGTCAGGCCAATAGCGGTGGTTTTGTTTGTTAACTTCACCATTTACAAAAAAGTTTGCCTCATCATTCATCTGAAGGCAATTGTCTATGCTTTGAAGATACGAGATGTGTAGCATCTGAAACAACGGATACTGGAAGACTGTGCTAGAATTTTTTTCTGTGGTGTTGCTGTCAGTGTGTCAAGAGTGATAAAAGATGGTTGCATTGATAATCTAACACAATGTGCAGCATTTTGAACACATTTCATAAGTGGCCATAAACTTGTAAATAACTCATGAAAGAATTAAGTTATGCTAAAACCAAGCACACCATTGTTTTTCTTATGAAATTTTCAATACGTTTGATGTGTCACATGACCCTCTTCCCTTTGAAAAAAATAAAGTTGGATTCAAAATGGCCAACTTCAAAATGGCCGCCATGGTTACCACCCATCTGGAAAAGTTTCCCCCTCCCATATACTAATGTGCCACGAACAGGAAATGGGGATCACCAACCATTCCCATTTTATTTAGGTGCGTCCATGTAAATGGCCCACCCTGTATATCCAAATCAACAGGGCCTTGTATGAAAAATGATTGCCACCCCTATTTAAAACATAAATTATCTGTGTTTTATATATTACGGGGACTGACAGGGCAAAAGTTGAACTTTTTGGCAAGTGTTTGTCCGATTACATTTGGAGTAGAAGTAGAACAGCATTTCAGAAAAGGAACATCATGCCAACAGTAAAATATGGTGGTGGTGGTAGGGTGATGGTCTGGGGTTGTTTTGCTGCTTCACAACCAGGAAGATTTGCTGCATTAAATAGAATTATGAATGCTGCTGCCTAACAAAAAATCCTGAAGGAAAATCTGTTTGTGACCTCAAGCTGAAGCACATTTCTGTTTTACAGCAGGACAATGATCCTAAACACAACAAGTCCACCTCTGAATACTTTAAGAAAAGCAAAATTAACACTTTGGAGTAGCTTAATCAAAATCCTGACCTTAATCCAATTGAGATGCTGCGGCATGACTTTGAAAAGTTGGTATACGCTCGAAAACTCTCAAATATGGCTGAATTACAACAATTCTGCAAAGATTAGGTGGCCAAAATTCCCCCAGAGCATTGTAGAAGACTCATTGACAGTTATTGGAAATGCTTGATTGCAGTTGTTGCTGCTAAGGGTGGCCCAACCAGTTATTAGATATAGGGAGCAATCACTTTTACACACAGGGCCTTGTAGAGGATTCACTAATATACACCTTCATTTATAAACTGTATTTTGTGTTTACTTGTATTACGAGTTTAATATTTAAATTTGGTGATCTGAAGCATGTAAATGGGACAAATATGGAAAAATAATAAGAAACTAGGAGGGGGGGCAACACTTTTGCACAACACTGTATATTAAGGTCTCTCATATTTTTATACATTTGGAATTTTGTTACATAAGGATAAGAGATCCTCTTAAAACAATTAACATCCTAATACCTGTACAATGGGAAATGTTTGTGAATCATGTGCCTATGGTGATTACCGTATATACTCGCGTATAAGCCGAGTTTTTCAGCCCACAAATTGGGCTGAAAAGTTACCCTCTCGGCTTATACGCGAGTCACTATACGGGCGCCCCCCCCCCAGAGGTATACAGGCCCCCCCATCAGTATACAGGCCCCCCCCCAGGCTCGGGAAACCTGTAAAGGAAGATGATTATACTTATCGCTGTCCGGCTGCCGTCCTCACTCTGCATCGCGATCCTCCATCTGCATCGCGATCCTCCATCTTCCGGGTTCCTGTCGGCGCCGAGAATGACGTCATTGTCGGCGCAGAACACAGGAAGTCGGAAGCCGGAAGATGGAGGAGCGCGATGCAGATGGAGGATCGCGATGCAGAGCGAGGACGGCAGCCGGACAGCGATAAGTATAATCATCTTCCTTTACAGGTTTCCCGAGCCTGGGGGGCCTGTATACCTCGGGCTGCTGCTGTATATAGCCTGGGGGGGGCCTGTATACCTCGGGCTGCTGCTGTATATAGCCTGGGGGGGGCCTGTATACCTCGGGCTGCTGCTGTATATAGCCTGGGGGGGGCCTGTATACCTCGGGCTGCTGCTGTATATAGCCTGGGGGGGACCTGTATACCTCGGGCTGCTGCTGTATATAGCCTGGGGGAGGCCTGTATACCTCGAGCTGCTGCTGTATATAGCCTGGGGGGACCTGTATACCTCGGGCTGCTGCTGTATATAGCCTGGGGGGGGCCTGTATACCTCGGGCTGCTGCTGTATATAGCCTGGGGGGGACCTGTATACCTCGGGCTGCTGCTGTATATACCATGGGGCTGCTGCTTTATATAGCCTGGGGGGGGGCTGTATACCTCGGGCTGCTGCTGTATATAGCCTGGGGGGAACCTGTATACCTCGGGCTGCTGCTGTATATACCATGGGGCTGCTGCTGTATATAGCCTGGGGGGGACCTGTATACCTCGGGCTGCTGCTGTATATAGCCTGGGGGGGGCCTGTATATCTCGGGCTGCTGCTGTATATAGCCTGGGGGGAGCCTGTATACCTCGGGCTGCTGCTGTATATACCATGGGGCTGCTGCTGTATATACCATGGGGCTGCTGCTGTATATACCATGGGGCTGCTGCTGTATATACCATGGGGCTGTTGCTGTATATACCATGGGGCTGCTGCTGTATATACCATGGGGCTGCTGCTGTATATACCCTGGGGCTGCTGCTGCTGTATATACCCCTGGGGCTGCTGCTGCTGTATATACCCCTGGGGCTGCTGCTGCTGTATATAACCCTGGGAAGGCTGCTGTAACACTGCTGGGACCTGTATATACCACTGGGGAGGCTGCTGTATACCACACTGCTGGGGGCTGTATACTACCACTGGGGAGGCCTGTATACCATCGGGGGGGCCTGTATACCACACTGCTGGGGGCTGTATACCTGTGCTGGGGTCTACCCTCGGCTTATATACGAGTCAATAGTTTTTTCCAGATTTTGGGGGCAAAAGTAGGGGGGTCGGCTTATACACGGGTCGGCTTATACACGAGTATATACGGTATGTTTTAAATAAATAAACCTTGAACAATTATTTGCCTTATGGTATAAGTTCTAATATATTTCTTGATCAAATACTGTATGTCATCATTAAAAGGGTACTACTTTCATATTGATAATCCTGAAGATAGGTCATCAATAGTGTATATCTGGGAGTCTGACACATGGTATCCCCAGGTCCGACACTGATTGGATGTAAACAGTAAAGAATGAAACCCCAAAGCTTTGTGACACTTTTTAGGGCCTTTGCTGGGTTTCGAAGAGCAGCTCTTATTTGGAGAAGAACTAACCTGAGGTACTCAGTGAAGGCCAGTAAACATTAACATAGAGAATATAAGGTTGCATACTGACGATCCGGACATGCAGGATTTTTGATGCAGCATCTTGATGCTGTGTCCATAACGCTGTGTTTTGCACCACAAGCATAGTGGGTGGGATTTAAAGAAATCCTACACTCAGTGTGCTCCTCCAGACCACAACGTGTTTTTAGCTGTGGTGCGGGTTTTCAGACTTCTGCATCTCAGCAGCATGTGAACTTCATGCTGAGAAGTTGGAAGCAGACACCGTTGGGTGAATGCAGAGAGAAGCCGCCCTGCACCCACCACAGTACAGAGCAGCTGCCGTCTCCCTGCCTTTGCCCATGGCTTCCCACAGGTCCGTAGGCGCTGTGGGAAGCCGCCCTGCACTCACCACAGTACAGAGCAGCTGCAGTCTCCCTGCCTTCACCCATGGCTTCCCACAGGTCCATAGGCGATGCATCCAACATGCAGTGCCTCCGGATCATGAGCACACAGCCTTATATAAAGCAACATCAAATAAGCAAAAATTACCCAAAATTTCAAAATATGAATAAAATGCATAGCCACAAAAGTTCTGGAACTATAAGTTTATTTACTTTTAATGATTTGAAAAATAAAATAACATTGAATTTGTGAAACATGCCAGCTAGGAGGCCCACTGAG